>ML296543.1:0-157020 GCA_005239495.1 Nicotiana undulata
TCGAAAGATATCAATTTTACTCAAAAATCCGAAACCGGGCAAAACCCGACCCCCGGGCCCGCACTCCGAAACTCAGAAATTTTTACAGACAAGTGTTCTTCATCTTCCCACGAGTCCGTACATATAAAGAACACCAAAATCGGAGTCCGTTTGACCCCTCAAATCGACCCTTGAAGGTCTCAAAATCTCAAGGCCTAAAACCCAATTTTCTACTGATTTCCCATGAATTTACACTGGTTTTATGCTCTATAATCACCCATGATCGAGTTTTAATGATTAGAACACTTACCTCTATGAAGAACAAGAATTTCCCTCTTCAAAATCGCCCCCAAGAGCTCTTTTCCGTACAACAATGGTGNCAGTGCGATCGCATCCCCTCAGGTGCGATGGCACTGAAAAATTTTCACCTGCCCTATTTTACTCAGTGCGATCGCAGCCCCTCAGGTGCGATAGCACTGAACAATTTTCCAACAGCCTTCTCCAACTCTTCCGTATAGCCTCTAGTATAATAATCATAACTTTTTTTACAAAACTCCAAATTATAATTGGCTTAACTTTATGAAAACTAGACATCAAGAGCTAAAACTTTCATTTTTGGATCATCTTGAAATTCCTTATAGATTGTGAGTTATAAGCTTCCAAAGTCGGGATAGTGGAGCAGAGAATTTACTCTGTGCGATCGCGGGAAGCCTTGTGCGATCGCATAGCACAATTAGATATTTCCAAATTTACTTTGTGCTAACGCATCCAAATCAGTGCTATCGCACTGTACACCCCTGAAGCAAAAAACCAGCAACTAAAAATGGCCTAGAAATGGCCTGAAATCACCCCGAAACTCACCCGAGACCCTCGAGACCTCAACTAAAACATACCAACACATCCCATAATATCACACAAACTTAGTCGAGCCTTCGAATCACCAAAAACAACGCAAAAACACTAAATCACATCGAATTCAAGCCTATGAACTTTGACATGTCTAAATTCTACCAACGATGCCGAAACTATCCAAAACATATCCGATTGACCTGAAATTTTGCACACATATCCAAAATGACATTACGAACCTGTTCCAACTTCCGGAATTCCATTCCGACCCCGATAGCCTATTTTCCATTGCCGACCGGAAATCGCCAAAAACTAACTTTCGCCAATTCAAGCCTAATTCTACATCGGACATCACAAAATTATTCTGAACACACTCCTAAGTCCCAAATCACCTAACGAAGCTATTCGAGCCATAAAATCCGCATTCCGAGGTCGTTTACCAATAAGTCAACTCTTAGTTGACTTTTCCCATTTTAAGGCTATTTTTAAGGACTAAGTGCCTGAGTTCTCATTTAACCATTCTGATTTCAAGCCTATCAACTCTAACACATTAGTAATAGAATACCCAATCTATAATAAGCCAATAAAAACAATTAAAATGCAGGTTCCACGTAACGACAGACCGGGTCGTTACAATTTCCAACGAATAATTCGAAATATAAAAATAATAAATAAACCGAGCCACAAACTAATTATATATATAACTCTAGGACTACCCCAGGGTCTGGTGTCACAATTCACGAACTACTAAAGAACGCTACAAATACTTGGCTGAAAGAAATAGAGTAATTATTTCGAATATAATAAAACAGTGTTCATAAAAATAGGGGAAGACTCTCGAAATCTGCGAACGCCGGCAGATATACCTCGTGTCTCCATAAAAGTGGATAGCCGCTACTAAAAATCTCTACTGATGGCTGGTACCTGGATATGCACAAAAGAGTGCATAGTGAAGTATCAGTACAACCGACCCTATGTACTGAGTAAGTGCCGAGCCTAACCTCGACAAAGTAGTGACGAGTCTAAGGCGGGACAATTATAACTTAACAGGTGACAATATATATAATAACGCAATAAAACAATTCTACGCGAACAAGAAAAATATAACTGAATCAATAAATAAAATAACTCAGTCGCCTATTCCAGGCCTCAGTTGTCACCAAAATCTCACACAAATTTCCAACACTTCCAAAGTTTTGACTTTAAAAAAAAATAGGAGTAAATACGAGATACGAAAAATAGTAGGGTAAAACAGTAAGTTTTCAAATCTGTAAGTTTCAAATCCCTGAGTTTCAACAACCAACAAAACATTTTTGAAATCCAGTAAAAACATAAGTGTCCACCCTTATCAATTACTTTTTGCGGCGTGCAACCCGATCCCACCTGTCCACCCTTATCACTATCATTTATCCACCCTTATCACTATCAATTATTCACCCTTATCACTATCAATTTCTCCACCCTTATCACTATCAATTTCTCCACCTAATCACTATCAATTTCTCCACCCTTATCACTATCAATTTATTTATTTATCAAAAACTTTCACAATTCAGGCCAAACCTTTCACAACACTTTTATTTCAACAATTGTAAATAGAAAACCGTACTCCTCATAAACTCATCATTTTTATCACAAAAATGAAACCAATAGGAACATAAATATATACATCTCGTAAAAACAATGTCAAACTTCACAAACTTTCGGTACCACAAGGGAACCAAACAAACAACTGATACTCTTCCAAAAATAACCACAACAATATTTAACAACAAAGTAATGAGGCCAAGTAGCCATAGAAACAATAATGGACATAGAACAATTGAGACAGAAATCAATTAAGTTGGAAACGGAAAAGAGATCATGTTTAACAGACAACTTGGTGGTGCATAGATACTCGTCACCTCACCTATACACCACACACATGAAAATTCACATAGCAAATAAGTGAGGATATCATATTCCCTCAAGTCAAGGTTAAACCAAGCACTTACCTCGCTCTAACAAGCACTTCACTGCTATAGCACTGCCTTTCCTTTAGAATTTGCTTCTAACCCACTTGAATCTAATCACAATTTGTTCAATGTTATCAATCATGTCCTAAAGGAATCATCTTTATTGAAAAACAATGGTTTTCCTAAGTTTTCCTTTTCGAATTTGAAAATCGACCCCAGACCCGCTTGGTCTAAACTCGAGGTTCGAACCAAAATCCGTTTACCCAATCTCCCTCGAGCACGGATATACAATTGGCATTGGAATCCGGCCTCAATTCGAGGTCCAATTACCCAAAATTTGAAATTTCTAAGTTCTTCCCAAACACCAAATTCTTACCATGAAAACCCTAGATGTTTGGTTGAAATCTTGTTAAAAGTTGTTAGGAGTTGAAAGAAATTAGTTAGAGATCACTTACCAATGGTTTGGAGAAGTTTGGGTCTTTGAAAAACCGCCTATGGAGGTTTAGAGTTTTAAAAAATTGAAAAAGAAGTGAAAATCCCGTCAAAAAGCTGATATAACATATTGCGGGTCTCGCATTTGGGAACTGGAGTTCGCATTTGCGAACCCTGGGCTTTCCGGAGAGATATCGCAAATGCGAACAAGACCTCGCATCTGCGAACAGGGTCCTTCGCATTTGCGAGATTAGAGGCTGGCCATTGGCTTCGCATTTGCGAAGCCCGACCTCGCATTTGCGAGATCTGAGGCCTGCACACCAGATGTTCAGATGTTGGGGTATTTTTCTAAGTCTAGACACTCTGTAGCCTATCCGAAACTCACCCAAGCCTTCGTGGCTCCAAACCAAATATGCACCCAAGTCTAAGCACATCATACGAACTTGTTCGTGCAACTAAATCATCAAAATAACATCAAAATCTACAGATTTAGCCTCAAAACTCACGATTTCCTCAAGAACACTCAAATTTCTAACTTTTCAACCGGATGTCCGAATTACATCAAATCAACTCTGATTCTCATGAAACTTCACATTTAGGACTTACATAACATAACGAACTTGTTCCGGGCTCCGAAACCAAAATAAAGGCATGATATCATATATTTCACATATTATTTCATTTCTTTATCTCTTGAATTAACCGGCAGAACAATTTTCTTCAAAAATTATTTTCTAAGGCTTGGGACCTCGGAATTCATTTCGGGGTATACGCCCAAGTCCCATATTTTACTGCGGACCTCCCGGGATCGTCGGAACACAGATCTGGGTCCGTTCACTCAAAATGTTGACCAAAGTCAACTATAATCAAATTTTAACTCTAGAAATTTCTATTTCTCATATTTCCACATAAAAAGCTTTTCCGGTTTCACTCCCGGACTGCGCACGCAATTGAGGTAATTAAAATTAGTCTTTTTAAGGCTAGTAAGCCTAGAATTAAGTCTGTTTTCATAAAATGACCATTTGGGTCATCGCACTAGTGAACATGACAAATAAGCTAGTAAGCATAGTCTACAATGGTTGGCAGGCAGTCACATGGAAAACTTAAAAATATTACCAAGATTAACAAGATAGGTATTCATAAGGACTTATATCAATTAACCAGGTATAGAAATAAAGCTAGGTACTGGAGTCTTAAGCAATATTTTAAGAACATAGAATTGTATGAGTCACAGAGCACGCATTGAATTTACACATAGTAAAAAAACATGTCATATTGGTTTAGAAGTTTAGGCAATTTTGGCATTGCATAAGCACATATCAATCATAAAGAAGCCAACAAGTGGTGCATGAACGACGCAATACGAAATGATACATTAGGCATGAATTAACCTATCATATGAATTTGAAACAAGCAGGAGATGAACTCATGGCAAGCAGTAGAATAACATTCAGACATATACAACACACTATGCTAAGCAGGCTTTAGACAACACGAAACTTAAAGCTTTAGGCAAGTTCTAATGCTAGGAAACATAAGGCTACAAGATAACTTCAAATCAAAGAGGACTATAAACATAGAAGCATATCAGTTCATTAAAGCTTAAGCAACATATATATACAGAGCATGGACATAAGCACAAAAAAATAAAATTATTAGAGCCAAAGGTACACACCAGTTACAAGTTAACAAGCAAACAAATGAGAAGATAATATTCCAGAAGTAATTCAATTAACAGTAGCAAAGACCATCAGAACCCCAAAACTCCAGTGCATCAGAGTTTCCAAGGGTTTCAAATGAACCCTGGACAGTTCTCGCACTGAGAAAGAACAACAATAAAATTTCCAGTGGCCTTGGCTTTCAGCCGGCCAAGGTCTCAAAATTTAGAATAGTATAGAATGGGAGAATAACGGAGTAACAATATTTAATTTCAGTGACTAAGGTCTGTTCAAAACGAATTAGGGGAGGGATTTATATAGTGGTAGAAATCGAACAAGCTAACATGGAAATAATTAATCAAGCACCAATAAGGAAAGAAAATCACATGTAATCGATAATAGAACAAGTAAAGGAAAAAATTGAAATTCCAAACCCTACTTTGATGGAAATCAAATAATCGACCAAAGATCTTGGTGAATCAGCCTCATATCACCTTGTCATGAACGTATGTAGACAGAATACTGTGTAAATCTTGAAGATTGAAGACGATTGCACATAACTCAGAGCCTAGTACTTGCCAAAAATAGGCAAGTACTAGGTGATACCAAAATCGTGTAAGTAACAAGGTGACATAACATACATGGAAAGGAAATCATGGAGGGTTACAATATTAAGGTCGGAATCGGAGAGAGATTGGTAAGGCAACGATTAGGGATTCACAGAAGAGAGAAGAAGTGGATTTGGGGGAGGCTATCTAGGGGAACTGTCTCTAGGGATTATGGGTGGAGAATATAAGGAGAGTTAAGGGTTTAAATTGTGGGCCATTGATCATTTGAGATCAACGGCCGAGATTAGAAGGTGCTAGGGTCGGGTAAAGCAGGTCGCTGATGGGGCATGCTTGTTGGGTTGTTTGGTTTTGGGCTTCTAGGGTCAATTGAATGGGCTAGGTGCCTTGGGATTGAATTTGGTCCGAAAATTAGCCCCAAATTGGGCTATAAATTAAAATATACGAAATTTACCAAAAAATAATAATTTCTAAAAGTAATTAATATATGATAAAATATTATTTATGCACTAAAATGATTAAAAATAATAATTTAGCGTTATAAAATATAAAAATGCTATTTTTATACAAATAATGTAATAAAGGAGATTATGCATGAACATGCTATTATTGCGAAAATTACATAAATAACTAATATATAGATATAATTATATGAAACGATGTAAAATATTTTAACACATGTATGTGGGTGTAGAAATAACAAATATGGATGATTAAGTCATCACAAATAATTTAAGGAAATAAGTAGTAAATATTCAAGTAATTTAAATGCAAGAAAATTAATTTTAAAGCTCTGAAAATTATGAAAAATTATGAAAAATGCTTGCATAAATATTGTAAATTAAATAATAATGCAAAATGACATTTTGAAAATATATATACTATTTGGAAAAATATGAGAAAAAAATTGGGTATCAACAGTGCTTCATGAGACGAAGACACAACATGGATTTCATTGGTGGCTTTGGAGACTCAGATTGCGATAAAGACATGGTAGATTTTGGAGAGTGAAGACACAAAAAGAGGTTTTTCAGGTAGAATGTGTGTTTGATGTAGACAATTATAGGAGAGAATGGCCTTTTTTTTGGGGGGGGGGGGTATTTAGAGGGAAAAAAGGGGCCGATTACAAATGGACACGATTTAATGAACGGGTAGATGGATTGGTTTGTAACAAATGTGTCATTTGGGTTTAAAAGGTATGGGAAAAAGGCAGAAACAATTAATAACGTGGCACACTAGCAGTTCAAAAATGTATGAGTGCAAGGGGAACTACTAACCTGAGTCATGCGAACTAGGTTCTCTGACTAATTTTGAAAATATGAGTATAATCCGACTAACAAATTGCAATGTTTTAGATGTTTTAAAATCTTTTTGCCACCATAACTACTTCACCAGTTATAATATTGGTGGCAGTGCAAGGCGTTGACAAGAACTCCACTTTGTTTTCTTTGTTGCAGATTTGAGAGACACTCAGCAGGCTGTATTTCAAGCTATTCACATAGTACATATTTTCAATTGAGTGAGTAAGCGTGTTCCCAAATTTTCAAACTCCCAGAATGTATCCCTTTTTGCCATTTTCAAAGGACACACTCCCACCTTGCAAGGCCTTGAGTGAAAAAAAAATCATTCGTACTTCCAGTCATGTGTTTAGAACAGTCACTATACATGTATCATCATTGACTGCTTCCTTTCACTGTAGCCTGCACAAGGAAATCATATATTAAACTTAGAAACTCAAATAAGTTCGGGTCCCTTGTGATGAGGAAAGAGGCGAATTAAACTCTTTTTTTTTGTCTAAGCAGACATCACACATTTCTTTTTAAGAGAAACAATCTCCTTAGCAATAGATACTTTTTCAAAAAAACTTTATTTTTTAGTTGGGAGTGAAACCTTGCGTTACAAGAATCTTTATAATGACCAGTATTATCACAGTGAGTACAAAAACAATTATCAGCCACAGTAACATACCTGCTATGTGGGATGTAGGGAGTCTTTTCTTTTTGGAACCCGATTCCCTATTTGTTCCCTCCATTACTTTTATACATGGAAGTATTGTGTCAGAGGACTAGGTCCACTTTAGAGATTTATCCAGATCATTTTTAACCCTACTTAAATCTTCCTGAAGTTGTCTATTTCTTTCAAGTTCAGCACAAAGACTCAATTTTACTTTTCTAGTTCATTTTCAAGCTTAAGGTGTGCCTCACTCGCCACTTCCTTTCCTTTTAAGGAGTTCATGTAATTTTCCATTGACGTTTTTAAGGAATATTATCTTTCTTTAACTACTCTATTGTTTCCTTCAGATCCACGACTATTACCAGCAAATCATCTCTCTCATGTTCTATCTCTCTGATTTTCTCAGTTAAAGTATCTTTATCTTTCTTTAACTCATCTATTGTTTCTTTCAAATCAATAACTACGACCATTAAATCATCTTTTTCATGTTCCATCTCTGCTATCTCCCAAGTTAAAGCATTTTTATCATTAATTATGTTGTGTTAAGCATCAATTAAGACATTAACTAAAGATACTAGCTTCGTTTGAGAATAAGACTTCAAATTTCTTTGAACATTTAGAAAGCTTACCTCATCGTCATCATCATCTTCATCCTCATTAGATTTTTCCATCATAGCAAATATGGAATCATATTTTGCAGCTTCGCTTTCAACGACCATCATGGAGGTGTCACATTGTTCATCATCACCCTAAAATTCACTAGAGGAATCTCCCAAGACGATAAGAGCTTGTTTCTATCAACGACATTTCTTCTTTTGAATTTCCTGTCAGGGACCAAGTTCCTCTTAGTTGTCTTGCATGTGTTGTGCTTGGGGTCTTTCTTGTGAGAGGGCAATATTTGATGAAATATCCTGGCTTCCCGTATTTGTGGCAGAAAACATAGCCTTCTGTGTTTTTGTTAGAGCTGCCTTTCTTAGGAATACCTCCATTTCTACAAACCATTTTCTGAAATCCCAGTGTAAGATAGACCATGCCAACACCATCACCACTTGAGTCACTGTTGTCTACCTTGAGAATCAGGTTCTTCTCCTTTTTGGGTTCTCTTCTTTCATGATCTTTCTTTTTATTCATTTCATAGGTCTTTAGATTTTCAATGAGTTCGTCAATCGTTAATTTTTGTATATATTTGGCTTAGGTGATAGCATTTACTTTGCTCTCCCAGGAACTAGGTAACATACTGAGTATTTTTCTGATCAGTTTGTTCCTTGGGATAATCTCTGCAAGAGAGTGAAGCTCATTGATAATGGAAGTAAAGCGAGTATGCATGTCCTGAATGGACTCATCCTCCTTCATCTTGAAGATTTCATACTCAAAAGTAAGCATGTTGATTTTTGACTGCATGACTTGAGTGGTTCTTTCATGTGCAGTTTGGAGAGCCTCCCAGATCTCCTTGGTAGATTGACAAGCTGAGATGCGGTTGTACTCGTCTAGTCCAATGTCATGGATGACTTTACGATCAAAATCATTATACTCATTCCTTGTCTTTGGAAATGTGAATGCTATCTCGCTAATAGTCTCCACAGGGACAAAGGGTCCATCACAGATAATAGCCTAAAGCTCCGAATCTTCTTCCATGACAAAATCATTCATTCTTGTCTTCCTCCAACCGTAGTATTGTCCATTAAATCTTGGTGGTATGTAGGTTGATTGACCTTCTTCAAAATTTGGTGGAGCAGCCATGTAGATCATTTCTAGGTGTTAGCCTTATAGAAAGAACCTACTATGATACTAATTGATGCAAACGAAGAGTCCACAAAACTTTATGGAGAACCTGGTTCTCTTTTAGTTCTCACATAACACAACAATAAATAAATAACACAACGATATTTACGCGAAAAACTCCCAGCTCATGGGAATAAAAATCACGACTAACGCTTGTAGAATTTCAACTTCACTAACTGAGCAACTTTAGTTTACAACTTAGTATAAACCAGAAATTAAACTCTTATCCTTCACCTACTTAAAATAACTATATTGCACGCCTCTTTGTAATAACTATATTACAAACCTAACCATTTGACTAACTCTAGTCAACACAAACACAAGGTTTATGTTTTACAAAATATCGTACAAGATGCTTCTAAATAAGTTGAGTAGGAGTTACAAGTGAATAACATAAACAAATACACAACAATACTAAGGACGCACAAGGTAATCAATGTTGGGATCTAGTCCTGCATTATGTTGTTGTTTTGCAATGCCTTTGAGAAAATGAAGGTGGCTGCACACTTGAGAGTAAATAATAATTAGGGTTTTGCAAGTGTGTGTAATTCCTTACCTCATGTTTGTAATATACAAGTGAGGTCATCAAAGATGATGCAAGGGAGTGCCCGATACACAACATGCTTCAATAGTGTTTTTGTACTTTTGCATGTGCAGTGCAACAATTTTAACACCTGTAAGAGTTGACTTGTACTGTGACCGGAGGAATTGATATCTATATTTTCCCTATGTTGTTCCTTTAACTAATTTCATTGAGTGCCAGACATTTGACTTATTGTTTTGAACGCAAAGAGACTAGTTCCCTATCTGGTTCTCAAATAAAATTTGTTAAATCATCAAAACAAAAGGCACACTAATGGTGACTAAATCTCACATTCCAACTGCTAATGCTCCTATTCGAATTGATATTCCAGTTGGAATCTATAAATGCAAATGAGTATAATCGCGCTTGAAATGTAGTAGACCAATTAGTTCCAAAGATAAAAATCCTCTAAAGAGAAAAGGAACGCATAATTTAGGAGGGCTTAATATGGAGGCAATTGATCAAAAGAGACCCGTGACATAACAAATGATAAGATCTTCAGAAGAGTTCCAAATACCTAAAAATAATATGATTGAAGAAATCTCTAATAAGTTATGTCTCTGGGGGAAAAGGTGGAACCGAAATAATATTATCGTCGATAATATTTTTACTTATAATGTTGTTGTTGAAATAATGCAATAATATGAAAATCTTGAACTAAAATCCATTGATGAATGTAGAGAGAGAAATGATTGGCCAAAATGGAAAGTTGTTATCCGGGAAGAACTGACTTCACTTGAAAAACGTGAAGTATTCAGACGTATAGTCCGAACACCTGAAGGAATAAAGCAAGCGGGATACGAATAGGTTTTTGTGCGAAAACAAACGATAAAAAAAAGTCATTAGATATAAAGCACGACTTGTGGTACAAGAGTTTTCGCAAATGCCTAGCATTGATTTTATGGAGACATATTTTCCTGTGATGGATGCAATCACCTTCAGGTATCTTATAAATATGATAATTCATGAAAAACTTGATAGTGTTTGATGGATGTTGCCAAAGCCTATTTGTATGACACTTTAGACAATGAAATTCATATGAAAATCTCTGAAGGGTTTAAAGTGTCTGAAGCTTATATAAAGATTTTCGAGAAACTTATTCAATAAAGCTTAAAAAATCCTTTATGGATTGAAACAATCATGGAACTGTGGTATAATCGCTTGATTGAGTACTTGCTGAAAGAATGGTATAAGAATGATCCAATTTGTCATTGTGTCTTTATAAAAAGGCCTGAATCTGAATTTGTTATAATTGATGTGTATGTTGATGATTAAAATATCATTAGAAGTCATGGGGAGTTTTCAAAAGCAGTAGAATATTTGAAGAAAGAGTTTGAGATGAAAGATTTTGGAAAAACAAAATTTTATCTTGGTCTACAAATTAAGCATATGGAAAATGGCATTTTCGTCCATCAATCAACATATAACGAAAAGATCTTAAAGAGTTTTTATATGGATAAAGCACATCCATTGAGTGCCCCTAAAATTTGTGAGATCACTTGATATAAATAATGATCCATTTTGGGCTCATGAAAATGAAGAAGAGCTTTCGGTAATGAAAATCTATATCTTAGTGCAATTGGGGCACTAATATATCTGAAAAATAATACTCGACCAGATTTAGGTTTTGTAATAAATTTATTAGTAAGATTTAGTTCCTTTCCAGCAATAAGACACTGGACCGATGTTAAGCATATTTTCAGATATCTCCGAGTGTTTATTCTTATGAATCCGATTCACAGATGATTGGTTATGCATATGCAGGTTATTTGTCCGATTCACATAAAGCCTGATCTCAAACGTGCTATCTATTTATTTGTGTAGGTAAAGCTATTTCATGGCGTTCAATAAATAAACTTTAGTCGCTACATCTTTTAATCATACAAAGATAGTAGGTAGAAGCTAGTCGAGAATATGAATGGTTGAGATCAGTGACCCAGCATATTACACAACAATGTGGTCTTTCTTCAAAGACGAAGATTCTAACAATATTGTATAAAAACAATGCTGCTTGCATAGCTCAACTAAAAGGAGGATATATCAAAGGAGAGAGAACAAAGCACATTTCATCAAAGTTCTCTTTTATGCATGATCTTCAACAAAATGGTGAGATAAATATTTAACAATTTCGTTCAAGTGATAATCTAACATATTATTTAATAAGGCATTGCCTACATCAATACTTGAGAAGCTGAGAAATAAGATTGGAATGCATCGTCTCCAAGATATCAAATAAAGTTTTCAACAGGGGGAGTATAATACGCGTTGTACTCTTTTTTTCTTAACTAAGATTTTGCCTCAATTGATTTTTCTAGTAAGGTTTTTAATAAGGCATCACTTAATGCGTATTACAAGATGTGTATACTCTTTTTTCTTCACTAGGCTTTTTCCCACAAGGTTTTTCTTAGTAAAGTTTTAACGAGACACATTATCTTTCAAATGAATATCCAAAGGGGAGTGTTATAAATAAAGTGAATGTATGTGGATGTTCATTTAACCCATTCATACATTTTATTCAATGTACTACTTGAATAGATGTACCTATTAATTCTTAGAATATATCGAGTGAACTTTAGGTGTATCTTGTATGCTATAAATAAGACATTCTTTGCCCATGGAAGAACACTCAAGAAACATACTTGAGCAAGAAAGCATCTACATTTTCTCCTATATATCTTGTCTTAGTTACTATATTGTTCTATTTTGATCTAACTTCTTACTGATAAACATTTTTTGAGTTATGTCAAAATAACGCTTTCAATGGAATACATCTAAATTTTAGAACCTACTATCCCTTTCTTTGTCACATAAAAATGTTTAACAAGAAAAAGATTGCGAAGTATACATCGCAAGCACAAAGTACAACGAACTTATTAATGAATTGCTAGAGAGTTTAGAAAATACTTTTAGACTCTTAGACACATTTTTTGGATGTTTCATATTGAATAAGAAAAAGAAAGTTAAGTCTGTCCTTAAATTTCGCGAATTTAGTTGTTCATGGCTAGTATCCAAAAGTATTGATTTTCAATTGTCAAATAAGTGAGACACGTGGAAAATAAAAAAGAGAAATAATTTCAATTTGTCCTTTGAACTTCACAAAAGTAGTCATCCATGCACTGTGATAGACCTTTCAATTATTTCTTCTTTAGATACAATAACTATTTATTTTAACTGTATATCACTTTTTTTTAGCCAAATAAAAATAATTTAGCCAAAATAAAAGAGTTTCTTTAGTGTATTTTTCTTTAATTTATTTTAAGATGCAATAGTTATTTTTTCAATTATATCTTTCTTTTGTTATTGTCAAATATATAAAATAAAAGAATTGACTAGAACTCATTATTTTCGGGCATAGTCTAGGGGGTAATTAAGACAACTTCAGAAGATTCCCGGGGTATTCTGCCAAGAAAAATGAAAATTGAGATCCAAAAAAGACGAAATACCAAATACTTAAGGGACTAAAAAGGTCATTTTACGCTAACGTGCTATGATACGACACCGCATTTGATCATTTTCAGAAACCCGAGTTCCTTCCTTTCTATTCTTCCCGTTTCACCTATTCCGCGCCCTTAATTCTCCATAAAGGGTTCAATTCCTGTTATTCCACACGGCAACAATGGAACAAAAACAGTTAGTATTGCCCACAACTACAGAACCACTAATATCAGAGTCAAATTCAATGACTAGTGCAACACTTGGTCGTGTTATGAGCACATTGCTTACTTCTAAGCCTAAGAAGCTTCTAGAAACCATTTCTCATCTTGATCCTTCTCCCAAAATTGCACCTATTGGTGGTAATTTCTTACTTGTGTATATTCTAAATTGAATTTCCAGATAAAAACACTTTTTTTTGTTGCTTAGTTGGGTATTTGTTTTTTCCAGTTTCTTTGGAACAGTCATTATGGTTTCTTTACAAGTATGTGAAGGATGCTGCTGAAAAGGAGTCATCTTTGGATCAAGTTCTTGTTCCTATGATTCAACATGTAAGAACCAGTATTACAACTCTTTTTGTTTGTTTAATTCCTCCGTCTCGATTTATGTGGCACTGATTGACTGGTTGCGGAGTTAAAAAAGTAAGAAAGGTTGATGAAACATGGTCTAAAATAAGTCGTAGATATTTATGTGGCGGTAAATCTATCTCATTAAGAGTAAAATTGGAAGCTTAAAATTAAATTATTTCTAAATTTAGAAAAATATCATTCTTTTTGGGATAGGCTAAAAAGTAAAGTGTGCTACATAAGATGGGACAGAGGGATTTGAAGTTTCCAGATATCACTTCTGATTAGTTTACTAAATGGTTTAATGGAGGTTAACTTCAATTTAATCCATGGGGATACATATTTGTTGAGAATATGTTTTAGACGATAGTAGTCTTCTATCTTTAGGAGTTGTTTAGCATTTTAGAGATTTATACGTTTAGAAAATATACTGAACTTCTAATTTTTTTTTATATGTATTTGCATGATGTTGGAATGAGATGAGTTTAAACGGAGTAACGATTCATATAGCCGACCTCAACATTTTTGGGAATGAGGTGTAGTTGTTGTTGTTGTTGTTGTAACTTCAATTTGCTCCATAAAATGAAGGAATTGTTGGGAATTATTCCTATGACACTATATGTAAGAAAAGGAAGAACCTTGAAGCTTGTTTGTCCATGTACTTTTTTTTTTCCTTTTTCTGTTGAGAGGAATGTTGTTTGCTGTTGGAACCAAGGAACTTTTCATATTGTACATGAAAAAGGCTTTTGAGATGGTGGTGGATAAAAAAATTGTGTTGCTTAAGTTCATGACTGATGGCCTGTTCTCTTTTCCTCACTTATGTTCTTGCAATCATCATTAACTATTAGCATATGCTCATCTTTTCTGTTTTTGGGCTAAAATTGTCTGTTACATATATACCTGTTTCCCCGTACTGTTTTCTTTTATCATCATTGATAAAAAAATTGTCAGTCACTGAGGTTCCGGGGGTCAAAGCATGGCAACCAAGTGATGATACTTCTCAATTGGCTTTTTGAGGACGAAGCAAATTTCCAGGCTTTAGCAAATGATCTGGAGGCCATTTTATCTCGAAAAGAGGATCATTACATATCCCTTGGGTGGTGTACCCTTGCACGAAGTCTTATTGAATTTGAGGTCACTATGGACAAGCTCGAAACACGTGGTAATTTGACCTTTTCAAGTTCTGCTTCTATTTGAACCTAGAAGAGTCTTTCATTGCAAATTGGACTATACGTATGCAATCCTGCTTCTTTTGATGATCTGTTATTTCTCTTGACCCTTACGTAAGAGTAAGTCAAAATTCCAACATCCAAAGGTGTGATCTAGTGGTCAATGAAGTGCATGTAAACCTTGATCCAGCAAAACAAACATATTACTCCCTCCATTTCAATTTAGATGAGGTAGTCTGACTCGACACAGAGTGTAAGAGAAAAAAGAAAACTTTTGAAACTTGTGGTCATAAAAGCTTAAAAGGATAAAAGTTTTGTGGGGCCATGACATTTGTGAGGGTATAAAAGCTTCTCATTATGGGTAAAACGAAGAGTTTAAAGTTGAATTATTTCCAATTGTAGAAATGCATCATTCTTTTTGGAACAAATAATAAGGAAAGTGTGTCATCTAAATTGAAATAGAGGGAGTAGTTGATTTCTTCCCATTTGCCTAAGCCTTGGTAAATAGAGTTACCGGATAACTTTGCTGGTGGGAGGTAGCAGATACCTAATGGAATAGTCGAGATGTGCATACGATGGTCTGGGGACCGCTATTACTTAAAAAAGGAGAAAGTAATGCCAATTCCAAATTGATTTTAAAGTTCACTATAGATTATGCTGGTAATAGTTGTACTATATGCTTTTATTAATCAAATTGCAACACTAGTTTAAGTTTGTTATGCATAGAACTGTTTGTGTCTTTTGATTATTGGTTTGGAGGACTCTGTTTGCGCTCAGTGCACTTCAAACGTCTTAGCTGACGCCTTTTAAGAAATTTTCACAATGAGTTGAACAACCCTGTAATTTTGAAGGATAAAATTATGTTATGTCGTAGAGTAACTCTCACTTTTTGACTTTAATGATTGTTGTTGCCACGAATGTTGAAGCGTTGGTGTTTTCTGTTAGAGGTCCCCTTTCTTTGGAGACTTTTTCTTAAATGGGGAAAAACACATATGATATATCTAATAAGTCACATTATATGTTATCCCAAGATTGATTTCTTCTTTATCTCTTTATATAATCTAGTGAGTCATATGTGGTTTATTGAAGGGATATGAAGAGTTTAGTGGCATGTGAGGATGAACTTTTGGGAGCACAAGTGGTGTGAGGAAAATACTTTGAGACTTGTATTTTCAAACTTTTACAAGATTCTATTTCATGCCTAAAAAAATGACAGTCCTTCGAGTTAGGAGGATAGTAGATAGAGAATGGAGAAGTTTGTTTGGAATTTGAGATTAGGAAGAGTTCTCACGATTAGAAAGTGGTGAATTCTAAAACCTAGTTGAGTTGCTTCACAAACAAGGAACACCTCAGGACAACCACGATGTATGCAGATGGGATTAGGAAATAATGGAGTATTTTATGTTAAGTCTTATTATAAGAAGCTTCTAGTTAGGAAGGAGGTTGCATTTCCACGTTGATCGATCAAGATTCCTATGGTTCCAAGAAAGTTACGTTTCTTCAGTTGGCTAGCAACAAAGAGGGTGATTTTGATGGCTGAAAATCTAAGGGAGATGAAGGTCACATACATCAGTTGGTGCTTTATGTGCAAGAGCTCGGGTGAAGACGTTAACCATCTCACCTTCGTTGTCGGGTGGTTTCGAGTTTATGGTAGGGCATCTTAGGTTGGTTTGGAATAATTTAGGTGATGCCAGACATCCTAAATGAGCTAATATTAAGTTCGAATTGCAGTTGGTGGAAGAGAAAATGTTGGGCTTGGGATTTCGCTCCACTAGCCCTTGTCTGGGGTCATTTGGAGAGAGAAATAGGAGAGCTTTTGAAACTGTAGAGATGAATTTCGTTCCGTCGAGGAATAGTCTATTATCCCTTATTTTCTTCTAGTGCACTTATGAGGTGTACAGAAGATTGCTTGTCTTTTGTAGAAATGATATTAGTTGGTTTTATATTATTTTTGGTATGCCTTCTATATACAGACGTTTATGCTCAAACATTTTAATAAATTTAAAACGGCAGCCCGGTGCACAAAACATCTTGCACTGACGCATGGTGACACAACACAAGGAGTATGATGTAGACAACTCACCTTAATGCAAGCATTATTTGGCTTCTTCCATGTATCAAACTCTTGACCAATAGGTTACGCGAAGACTACTAAGAAAGGTCCCTTGATGGGGTGTAGGAGAAGAAAGGAATTAGTGTTTAAATAAATGCCACAAAATGACATGTATGAAGGAGTTGACCGTTGTGTAAGAACACTAGGAGACACAAAGGAGGTCGGACTGCATTGAGCCCGTATTTGTTTACCCTAGTTATGAATGAGGTAACCAACTTAAATATAAGATGAGCTTTCATGTGTATGCTAGTTGTTGACGATATTGTGCTAATTAACAAAACCAAAGAGAGTGTCAACTAAAAGTTTGTACTATGGAGAAAAAAAGAAGAGTAAGGGTGCGCGTAAGCTAGCCTAGACACCACGCTTATCCAAAGAAAAAAGTGAGTAAGGGTTTTGGGACAAGTAAAAGTAAGATCGAATATATGTGTTGCACGTTTAGTCAACATAAGAAGCTAAGTTAAGGTGAGATTAGATATAAATTGTGGTGCCTAGATGCAAACAAAAGTAAGATATCTAGGCTCGTTGTTCCAAATGGAAGGATAGACAAAAGAGGTTACACATCGAATCGAAATCGGATGGTTGAAATGGAGAAGTATGTGATAGAAATATGTTTACGAAAGTGAAAGGTAAGTTTTATAGAACAATTATAGGATCGACAATGTTATGTGAGTGAATGTTGGGCTGCTAGAGTTCAACACATCCGCAAGATGAGTGTCACTGAGAAGTAAATGCTAAGATGGAGGTGCGGTCATACAAGATTAAACAATATTGAAAATGACCACATTTGTGAGGATAAATTAAGAGAAAGTCGCTTGAGATGATTTGATCATGTCCTGTGTCGATCACCAAGATGTGTGTCGATCACCAAGATGCACTGATTCATAGATGTGAAACTGTGGTGAATGAAGGTGTTAAATGGAGTCGAAGTAGACCCAAAATTGCAGCGAAGGAAATTGCCTAGGAAAACCTACAATCTTGTAGAATCTATGTTGACTTAGCAAAAGATATGGCACAATGGAAGAAAAAGATTCATATAAGTGATATCAATTAGTTGGGAATATGTTTTAGATCAGGTAGGTGTTAGAACATGTTCTAGTCATGTTAGTACATTTACTTTAGGTCCTATGTTTCGAGAAGTCTCTTAGTTGATAGAGAACTTCTAGTACTTTCATTTTTACTTTCGTTTTGTATGATGTTGGACTGAGAGGAATTTAAATGGAAAAATATGGTCAGCGAGGGTTCATATAGCCAACCTCAACCTTAACTTGTTTGGTACTGAGGCGTAGTAGTAGTAGTTGTTGGCTTGTGAGTGAACCTGTTGCCCACTGTTTACAGTGGACAAAGTCTTAAGTTTGTTTCATGATTACACTTAGTTTTGGGTCACTGAGTTTTCTGTTATTAATACAGGGGTTAGAGCGAGATATGATGCACTTCTGAAGATTTTCTGCACATGTACGTCCCATCTTGTGGCTATTGTACGTGATGGAAGGTGTGTGTTCTTTTTCTTTCTTTCTTTCTTTCGTATTGTCTGTCTCTGTCATTTCCCCATTTCCTTATTATTAGATGATCATCTGTTACTGGCTGCTCAGCATTGCTGATTTTTACCGAAAACTAGATGGGGGAAATTTCACGGCTACTATTGAAAACTGAGGGGGAAGAATCTTACTGCTACCAAACAAAAGAGTGTAGTGCTCCAGACACCTTTAAACTTGTGTTAGTTCTAAGCTTGAGGGTTGATGAATAAAATAAAATTCATGTCTTCATATCATGGGATCAAAGTTTTCATTATATATATATAGGGCAGAAGTACGATTTCTGGATGACAGTCTTCTTGTTTTACTATGAGTTGTTTGACAGTGTCATAATATGAGAATACGTACCTTTCCATGAAAACCCAAAAAAGGAAAAATAGAAAATAAAATAAAATGCATGACTAGTCTGTAAGTGGAAATGGTATTGCCTTTGCTCAACTTCATTCAAACTTTTGCTGTTAGCTGTATTCTTACATTCACTCTAGGGAGCTGAGACTGCTCTAACAGAAAATGCTTATTGGCCATTTAAAATTTCTAACAAAGACACATGCCTAAGTTTGCTTATTTCAAATTTGTAGCACCGTGCAGGGGGAATTTGAGCTGCCAACTCGCCTTTCAGTGGCTGCTGCTGATCTAGTTCTCTCTCTTACAGAGGCATTAACAAGAAGTGATTCAGTGTCCAACTGCTCAGATGACAAGCAAAAGGCAGCTGGTATTGGTGAAAGAAATCGCCCGGTCATGTTGTTACCTTCTACTTCGACTAAGAAGAAAGTGAATAAAATCAGCAAATCCTCTGAATCTACACACTTGGAAATGAAGTTGCTGCTTTGGGACCAGTTGGATCACCTCATAGTTCTTGTAGAGAGACTTACAGCTGTATGTTCCATAACTTGTTTTATCTATTCAGACCTCTTCATTGAATGTAATATTTGAAATTTTGAATATCCTTTACTATCATTCACTAGTACAACTGCTCTAAGTAAGTAATTCATGCAGTTAAGACATGCATCCTGAGAGAGAAAACTAGGTTTTCTGAAAATCTCTCTGACGAAACAGCTTCTAGTATACCTATTTTCTTCTGTAAGCCTTACACTTGTTTTCTGACTAGTGATTAGTCTTAACCTCAAATTAATAAGTCTTTCTTTCCATGTTTTCCCAAGAACTTGAAAAAATGAGCTTTTGATTTCTGTTTCTACGCCCAACCAGTTCTCTGTAACCTATGAGTCAAAGTATTTGACAATATTTTTTGAAATTTTTTGAGTGTAACTAATTGATGCCAGTTTCTGTATGTGCTTGGTAGTGCTAAGTTTTGCGTTTAAAAAGTTTCTCCAATTGATGCCAATATTTGTTGGTACTCGGTAATGCTAAATTGTGCGTTTAAAATTTTTCTTTCTGTTAGAGTAAAATAGTTGGTCAGATAAAAAGTTTTATGTGCAAAGGTTTGCTTGCTTAAATCTGATACTATGTATAGAACGATATGATTATAGGGATCTTGACGGATAAAATATTTACTTTGAAAAGGTTCCCATAAATGTTGCTGATAGAGCATTTTCTATAAAACCTTGTCGGGAAGTGGGAACTCTTAATGTCCACTTGTCAAATGCTTCAGTATTTCACATCTAGTCTTTGACATGCAGTGGAACAAAAAAAGCAGGCCTTTGCATGCAAAGGCATTGGAGAGAGTTCACAGGTGGTTGCTGGGGATGCAGGAAAAATATATTCACATACAAACCAAGGCAGGTGTTAAAATTTTCAGCTTTTCAGTGTATGGATCAACCTTGATAGCCCTTATGTTTTGTTCACCGTGTGCCCTCTATCATTACTTTAGACAGATTCACAAATGCTGAAGAGTGGAGTATTACTGCTCTCTTCTTGTTGGAAACATTATGGCATGTTGTTGCACTTGGAAGATCACAAATTCGCGCAGAAATATACAGAATTATTGGAGCAGTACTTATCTGGGATTCAGGTTTGCTATACTATTACCACATCAAGTCCTTTCACATTCTGTTCCTTCCTCTTGCATTTGGTCTCTTCGGAATGGGAAACATTAGTATATTTCAGTGGATTGACACTTCATTGTTTTGTTTTAAATCGCTTTCTTTATTTTTCCTGAGATGGATTTTAAGTAAGTCTAGTGGGTACCAATTAACAACAACAACAACAAACCCAGTTTAATCCCAACATGTGGGGTCTGGGGAGGGTAGTCTGTACGCGGACCTTACCCCTACCTAGTGGGTACCAATTAACAACAACAACAACAAACCCAGTTTAATCCCAACATGTGGGGTCTGGGGAGGGTAGTCTGTACGCGGACCTTACCCCTACCTAGTGGGTACCAATTAAAAAAAAGTAATTCTAGTTATTGAAATTATGGGCTATTCACTTGGTTGAGTAGATTTATCTAGAACACTTGGATTGTTGAGATTTAATTTACAGATATCCTGTCTTAAATTAGTTTCCTGCTGGATAAAAAGCTTCCGGTTTGTAAAATATTGTGCTAAGAATACAATTTCAATCTGCATTATCAGAAATATTTTGGACATTTAGGACTTCATTATTTGGTTAAAACCCAACAAACTGGCAAACCGACTCAGTAAGTACTTCTATTGTTTCGTTGGTTCAGGTATCTAAAAGTACCAGAATTTATATTTATTTATTCACTTATGGCTTCTCCAAACTCTCAATTGATTCAACCAAAATAAGAGGCTTGTCAAACATTTTAGCAGAATTGGTCCAAGTAGTGAAGTAGGTCTTTGGTCATTAGTAGTTAAACACATTTATGGACCAGGTTTTAACGTGGTCACACCACTGCAGAGTCATTTGTTTACTCTTTCTAGTAACTTATTTTCATCCTTCTCAAACTTCTATTATAACTCATAAGTGTATGCCCTAATCTACACTCATTCTCCGAGAAAGATAAAACTGTATTTCAAAGCCCATATAATTAAGAGTTTCAGTTTGGAAGTGGAATGAGTTCGAATGGTTTGTGTTTGGAGAACTTGAAATTTCAGTTTGCCTACTGAATAGCCAGTTGGTAGCTGAATTACTGTTTGAATACCCCTAGGTAAGTTCTCTTGGAACTTATGTAACAGGTGCATGTTTTTCTCTGATGATCATCTTCGACAAAAGAAGGACTCTCGAACTAACAAAAAGAAGATAAACTTGACATAAGAATTAGTTTCAATTGTCCCGACTCTTGATTTAGTTGCTCTTTCTGTATATGTCGGAGTATGTGAACACTATTATGCTTATGTACTTCTTCTCTATTTAGTCCAGATTTAAAGAAGAAAACTTGCAGTTTTATGCAGATAACTATACCGAAGAGTCTCCTAAAAACAAAGAAAGTGGAAGAGAGACCATCAAGTTTTTCCTGAATTGCCTTGCCCTTCTATTAGGCCGTCTACATGGAATGAAGTTTGAAGCTACCATTGAGGAACATGGATCACAGCTATCTCAAGCTATCATATCCCAGGTAGAATTACATGACTACTGAAGAAGTTTGCTGCATTTTGGTTACAATAAGATTAGGATCTCTCTAGAAGAGTCTTGAGTAATTGCTTTGGTAAAGTAACTTTCTTCAATAAGATGATGATTTATGCAGTCTAGATTGATGCATCAAGTTTGCTTGACTAAGCACCAGAGAGCTAGCATATTTCTTGTCTTTTGTACTTGAATTAAAACATTCTTGGTTGTTTGATTACTGCGAGTTTTTTACTCTTTTGGCTGAGTTGCTACAGCTTTTTGCCTATGATTAATGTTTTACATTTGTTCTTTTTGGGATATTTGAAGCTCAATTGTGCAGATGATGAAGTAATTGACAGTGCCCTCTGCATCTTCAAAGCTGTCATCTTTAGGACGAACAGTAGTTTGTCTAGATGTGCTGCAGACATTAGTCAGATTAATGCTCTACTGCCAATGTTACTACACCTCTTGGACGAGCGAGACAGTGCAGCGAAAGCTGTTATCAAGCTTTTTGCTGAATATTGCTCCATGTACGATTGAATTACTGCAATATACACTGGTTTTAATCTTTTCAAATGCATTTTTGGGATTAAATATAAATGGCAATCATTATTTTTGCCAGAGCCTCAGATACACAGTGCTTGGAAGAAATTCTAAAGCGCCTTATTTCCGGGAATGTTTCACAGAAAAGAAATGCTGTTGACCTCATTTCAGATCTTATCCATGTATCTATGGAGTCAGATACCGTGCTTCCTCCTACTATGTGGTATGCTGTTGCTTTCTATTATTGGCTTTTAGTTATTAACACTGCTTCAACTTTTAGCACTATATACAATGTTGAAGGAATGTAATTGCAATTTTTGTTTGAGAAAGAAATATAATTACAATGAAGGCGCCTGAGAATCCTGTCTGAACTGCTAGTCAAAGTATTGGCACAGCAAAAGAAGATCCAACAATCAGTCAACTAGGGAGGTGAATTTTAGAAGTATCCGTAGAGAGATTTCTCAACCTGTTGAGAGCATGCTAAAGTACTTGGATTGAGTCATGATACAGGACCATTGTTTTTATAAACGTGGTGTCCGGGCCAGCTTGCGCGCACCTCGACTAATTTCACGGGACACCTGCTATCTCCGACCAGCAATAGGTACCAGGTTACTCTCCACTTGGACAGATGGGAAGAAATCACCTACTTCCCCTGTTCCAATTTATGTGAACCTGTTTGACTGGGCACGAAGTTTAAGAAAAAAATGAAGGACTTTTGGAATTTGTGGTCCTAAACAAGTCAAAAAGGGGTCCAGAGTATTTGTGTGGTTATAAAAGCTTGTCATTAAGGGTAGAATTGAAAGTTTAAGCTAAGTTATTTCCAAATTTAGAAAGGGGTCATTCTTTTTGGAACGGACCAAAAAGGAAATAGGTTCACATAAATTGGAACGGAGGGAGTATTATTTTTGCCTTCGCTGGATTTGAACCCGAGACCTCATGTTTCTCAACCCACTTCATTGAACACTAGGTGATGGGAAGAAATCACGTAGGGTTTTTACTGTACAAGATCATTATATATAGATTTTTTTGTGTAAAAGAGTTATATATTGAAGTGACATACAATACCCAACTTTCTTACCTTATTAGAAAGTTCACAGAACTTGAGCATTTAACGAACACTTCAAGTCAATGTGGGTGGAGTAACTCAGCACCATTATAGACTCCTTTTGAGGCGTTTATCCTGATGTGGGATAATATGTAGCTAACACATTTCTGCATGTGCATGGCCTGATTCTAGGTTCATACATGGACCTTATGCAGACTTGCGAGTTAAGACTGTACTTACAAAATGTTGGCGCTAGTTCCATGTGAAGAATCTAAGCATTCACTAAAAAGAAAATCTTAGGCAATGATGTAGTAGAGCAGTACCATTTGAAACCCCATTGGATAACACTTTCATATATCCGATATGGGACAATATGTAACTCAGAGGAAGGTATATGTACTAAAGTTAACATCATTCAGATCTTTTGATCTGTTAAGTTATCATCAGCCTGATTTTTCTTTTGAAAGAAAATAACTGATTTCAGAAACTTACACTGATTGGATAATATATGAATAGGATATCACCAGAACACCCATTAAAGAACAGTAGGTGCACGGCTAAATCATTGTACATTCAACTATTCCTAATTCCAAAATTACTCTCCCTTTTGTAAACTCCTATATTAGAATCTCTTATGGTTTTCCCTCGAATTTAGTTAACAGAACAATTAGTGGTTGTTTTGTGAAATTTTCAGTCTAAAAAAAAATGGTTGTTTTGTGAAATTTGCACTTTGCAGGCAGCATTTGTCATGCCACCTATTGGAGTTTCTCCAAGACGAACAAATGGTAATTAATACACAGGCTTCCAAATTGATTCCTTTAATAGGTAAACCTCCACCTTTTGACTTTTAGCTCAGTTATCTTTGTGGTGCTATGGTATATTGCAAGAAGATGCTTTACTGTGGCTTAAGTTTTTATGTAACTTGAATGATTGTTCTGCCCACCTTTCAGTTTTGGTTAGTTGAATAATAGGAAAAATGACGAACCTTCTTCTTTCATTTGTTCTAATATGAACCTCCTACTTCTGTTGTGTTTATTGGCCGACCGGGTCTCTCCTTTCCTCCTTTAAACTGGGAACTGCCATCTGTAAAGAAAGAACTTAGTCTGGCTTCTCGTTCTTCCCTTTGGCATCCAAAACAGCATTGCTGACTGAGCAATAACTTTTTTGTTTACTGCTGCAGATCCTTCGTTTACTTTGCCTGCACTAGTTTGTCTTATATACTCTCCACTTGAAAGAGTACACTCATTGGCAAGTGGTGCACTCGTTGCATTATTGAAGAATTACAAGCATAACCCTGATGTTATATGCATGCTGCTCGACTGTCTGAGGTACAATGAAATACTTTTGATCTTTAATGATGACAAAATTTCAAGTAAGCAGCAATGAAACAGAAGAGTAATTCTGTTCTCTTTATTGTAACTTCTTATTTGTTTGTGCAGCAAACCCACTCAGAACCCAGGCATTTGTGATACTGCTTATGGTGAAGAAGGTATGATTTACTGATGCTGTGTGCATATATTACAGTTGAAAGTTGTAGTTTCTGCCATAAGCTGCTCAGGAGATGATTGGGAGTGCACAGCTAGTGAAGTTCAATATAGTACACCAAACATCATGAAATTTGACATCAGGTTTGAACCCCACGGGCCAATAGTGGTCATCTATAACAGTCATAGAAAGAAACAGGAGAAAAGTTAAATCTAATGAGGATCACAGTTAATTCGGAAAATAATTTTTCCCTTGTATCCTTCAACCTAAAAGATAAACCCTTCTGGTTTGAGACTGAGGCGTAGTAGTTGTTGTTGTTTGTATCCTTCAACCTAAAAGATAGGTTATCTTCTCAACAGTTCTCTCTTTAAAGCAACTTCCTATAATGGATATTTGTAATTGTTAGAGTAACCTGAAGCTCTTGGTGGCAGGATTCTAAATGAGTGTGTTTAGTGGAAAGTTTCTATTCTGAATTTTTTTAATTTTGGGTGCTATTAGCTTTCCTGGTTGCTTGTTACGGTCTTTCCTTCCTTCCTTCATGTCTTGGAAATTTACGTGATTTGTGTGTTTTGAAAGAAAAGGTGCTTTTTCGGAGTTCCTTTTGCAGATGGCATTTCCTTTGCTCAAGGTTATACTCATATAAAGTTTTAATGTGTAGTGGAGTTACATAGTGCTAGTTTGAGGTAATGGTTTGACTAGAAAGAAACTAAAGAATTTTTGAGTGACAATATATCATGCATGGGAAGGGTGATATCTCGAGTATTTTTCTGTCCAATGATTGTGGTTGCGTGCATCACTTTTACACGTAGAGTGCTCTTGTCCTCTATGTGGCAATCCTCTCCATCAATTGTATTCTTCTTATTTTGTTGTGTCTTTGTTTTTTTTCCGTCAGTATATAACTACTTCTAGAAAGCACCTTGATTCTTCTTTTCTTCTCTTTCAGGACAAAAACCTGATATTGATAGAGTGCTGAAGCTGCTTCCTGAGTGGTCAAAAATAGTAAGTTAGCGTTTCTTCCAGTTCGCTTAACGGGCTCACCTCATGTCTTTTTATTTATCTGTGACTCTATCTGCGGTCATGAGTGAATTACTATTCTGCTCCCAAGCAAATGCTTCCTTTCTTATAGGTCCTGATTCTTTTGACTGTTCTTATTCAGTTCCCAATATAATATAATATAATTCTGTTTTGTCATTTCTCTAATTCATCAGTTTTCATTCTCGTTCTTTTTCAAGGATTTTTGGGTGGGCAAGTACTTATTGAATCCTCGATAAAGTGATTTAGAAATGTGAACTGCAGCTTCCAGAAGGCCTGTTACCTTGGGCTAACTTCTTCGAATTTGCTTTTGTTGCTTTGATAATTTATCAGCTCTTGGTTGATGTAATATTATCTCCCACTTGAAACCTGTCATATGTTGTCATCAGTACTCTTTTGCACCTAGAACCAGGAAAAAGCTACTACGGTTGATTTGATCTTTGCTAGCTGTTTCTTTTTTTCCTTGTACTCTCTTTGTCCAGTGTGCATAAGGCTAAAATTTACGGCAAGGTATTAACTAGGATGGATGTATGGCTAGGCAGAGTCTTTTCATTAGGCTTATTTTGTTATACAATGAACAGATGCACTACTTGCAGAGGACATTGCATTTCTTCGCATCTCACTTGGACATACCTAATTTGAGCCTATTGTAGGTTGAAGATTGGAAGATGATGATTGGACCCTTGATAGATAAGCTTTTTGCTGAGCCATCAAATGCAGTAATAGTCAGGTTCTTGAGTTTCATAAGCGAGGACTTGGCAAGTGCAGCAGATTTTGTCTTTCAACAGATTATTTCTTACACAAGAAGGCAGAAGGAGTGAGTTGTTCCTCTTCTCTTTCCTACTCCTATAATAGGAAGTAACTACCTGTTATAGCATTTCTTTGGTCCCGGTGGCTTCTTTTGTTAGTGTTACACTATCAAGGGAATATTTAATTAGACTCATACATGTCTAGATTCATTGTACTTAAATGAGAAAAATATCTTATTGAATATTATAAGTGTTGTCAAAGGCCCATTTAAGGTGCGCTTAAGCCCTGAAGCTCAGCAAAGCTCAAGGAGGGCGCTTCGCCTCACTTAAGTTGCGCTTCGGTGTAGGCAAGGCACTAAGGCGTGCAGCTCAATGCCCATGAGTTCTATCTTAAACTGGACAGTACTAAGAAACAAATATTATTAGCAAACAAGTGTATTAGTTGCTGAAGAAAACATTAGGACTGAATTTGTTTCTTTTTTCTGTAATTACATATGTATTTATATTTATTTTCCTTAGTTAAACTTTTTTTAATCAAGCCCGCACTTTATTTTGCGCTTTGAGCTTAAAGCCCCAATCGACCTGGAGCGCCTTTTAGAGCTTTTCACTTTCTGACAACATATAGGATATCTTAGGATATTCTGTATTTAGTGATAGGCTATTTACTTATTAATATAGAGATGGTATTTAGCCTATGATTACCTACCTGTTTCCTCTTACAGTTTTATTTTATTTGTTTACCAAGTTTATAGACTGTGCAGCGAGCATGCAAGTTATTTATTTGGAATAGGACGAGAATTCTCACTGCATAAGTGAACAAGTCTATCTTATTTGGATTTTTTATTTCCTAGACATTTGGTTGTACAGTTGATCATATTGACTCTATTTCTAGCAGTCTTGATGAGGGTGCACATCCAAATGATGCTGCAGAACGTCAGCTTGATCTTTTTAATCGTCTCTGCCCATTGCTCATAGTGAGGTTGCTTCCCTTACGAGTATTCGACGATCTCAACTCATATGCTTTCTATGATGAACTTCCAACCAAACTGGCTACACATGGTACACTCTGGTGCTTTTAGTTAGGACCTATTTCATTTTAATCTAACCCTCATCTTATAGCCCACTTTGCTGGAAAGCCAGCCCCCCCTTCCCCTCTTTTTTTTTTCTCCCTAAACATCTTCTCCCAAAATCCACAAATTTAACCGGCATTACCTCCAGATAATGAATGCTTGGGAACTCAAAGCACTGAATGTGTGGCTGGACTTCTGATCAACAGGTACTCCCAGAAGCTAATTTTTTGGTTTGTGAATTACCATATTTGAAATTTCTTCATTTGATTTCTCCATGGTGCTCTTTGCTTCAGGGCATTGAGCAACTCTGAATTTGAAGATGTTCGAAGACTTGCAGCTGAGCTGTGTGGGAGAATTCACCCAAAGGTGTGTATTATTGTCCCTTATTTAACACTAATATACAGCAACTCCAGTTTCCTAAGAGGGGAATAAAATAACTAAAAATGCTGCTTGTGGTGACTAAAATGACCAAAAATGTTGCATACTGTTACTCTAGAGTGCAAACTTTACGTGACTAAAGTTTCTTTGCCCGCTTGAATTGTTGAATGTAGAAAACACTAGCTTTGACTCTTTGAAAAGGCATCGGTGATAAGTATGAGATGCCAATAGTTGACACATACTTAGGGTAAAAGTACGCACCATTGCTTTCAGAATGATGATTTACAACAGCTGAGAGATCATACTTTCAACTCTTATCTGGTCACTCTGTGGTTGAGGGGATTGAAGACATGCAACTATTAACGTGCCAGAAGTTGACTCGATGAATTGCTAAATGGATGTATGTGCAGTATAATAGATATAGTGCTAAATCTTGGTAATTTACATGTTTAGAATGTTGTTAGATTGCAAATTCACCAAACCTATTGCTGTGGATACCATGTAGATCATATGATTAAAGAAGGTATGTTTATTATCTAGAAAGTTAATGGCCATGGTTCTCCAGCAGTAAACTAGTTTTGTCTTTACCTTTTAGATAAGGCTCACAGGGTTACACGGGTCGTGTTTTTCTTATTCATCGGCCCATGACCTCATGCTAAATAGTATAAAGTTGTGCCATTTACCATCCCAGATGGTCTACCATCTCCAAAGCCCTGGTTTTGAGGTCCCAAGGTTAGGGAAATGTTATTAAATGCCATCATTTTATCGCTTAAAGCGAGGAAGTGACGCGAAGCGAGCGGTTATCGCTTCATTGGTGAAACCATGTGCTTCAGTTAAATGTGTGCTTCAAACAATGACACGCAAATTGATCCAAACAAAAAGCGGTTGGTTTTTCCGCTCTCAACTTTGAGGAGTTAGATTAATAACGACATTATTTTGTATATTAGATTCTGAAATTAATTATCGTAATTGCAAATTGATTATTATAGTAAATATAATATGTTTGGTATTTTTTGTTGGTTATTTTTTCCTATGGCTATGCTGCACCTGAAAGAAGCGTGCGCTTCACTTCTCAATTTTTGCTTCAAGCCCCCGTGAACATTGTGGTGTTTTTGTGATTTTCGCTTTTAAAAACACTTGGTTAGGGTGTACCTTTCTACTCGTCTTATGTCCTGCATTTATTATACAGATATATTTTCTTGCATGTTATACACCTGGCTGGGGTTTAGGTAGTGTCAGCCATGAATAAGATGTTGGATGCTCCAACAGCATCAAAATGGGAGGCAACTATCATCTGTGTGTTAAATGCATGTAGTGGCCTTAATAATTCTAATTTGTATGAGTTGAACTATCAGCCAGTAACTGCCTCACATAGAAATGGTCATTTTGGGTCTACACAGTCTTCTGTCCAACTATTCTAATATCTGCTACCTGGCCTGTTTTATAATTTATAATGCTCTCTCACTCCTCTCTAAAATTTTGTACTCCGGTCAACTGCTGCAGCATTTATAGTGATAACAAATCATAGTAACATCATAAATTTTATACAGCTATAGCAGGGAAAGGTTTTCCCTCTGGTTAAAGTGTTGATTGTATGAATTTAACTGTTATTTCTAATCTATTATATAGTCCTAAGTCCTCGTATGCTCTGAGTTTCCCCCCAATTCTGCAGTAGTTCACATCAACATTTGCTGCCTCTGTATTCTGCAGGTTCTCATTCCAATAATGTCATATCAGCTGAAAAATGCCTCTAATTCCAAGGATTTACTGAAGATAAAAGCGTGTCTTTTTTCAACTTGCACATCTCTCTTGGTAATAATCTTTCTTATGACAGTTATAAAGCTTTTGACACGTGTTGAACTTTTAAGATTGTCATGGTTCTCTCTTACTACCTACATATTGCTATTCTGGGGGTCCTAATCCTAATTGTCCATCAAACATTCTGGACAATAGGTAAGAGGCACAGACGCATATGCGCATCCTGACGTGTTGCAGATAAGGAAGGCAATAGAGACTGTCTTATTATGGCCTTCAGTGGATGGGGATGATAGTAAGTAACTAATGATTCTCTACACTACTCATGTCAATTCTTAAATTGTTTTTCACTGTTAGATTTTTTTCCTTCAGTTTCAAAGGCACAGCATGGTTGCATTGACTGTCTAGCATTGATGCTGTGCACTGAATTGCAAGCTACAAAAGCTGTCAAGAACTCGACATCAAGTGAGGCTTGTTTTGAGCAGAGCATTGTCTCTTTAGGTTGTTTTTTTAAGTTTATGTGAACAACCTTTTGCTGCTATGCTAAGAGACTAGGGGATCATATGCAGGGGATTCTGTCGCAAAAGGCTCAGTCTGCAGTTACGTGATCCACCACTTGGTTTGTGACGAAGATACCATTGTTTCGTTGAAGTTGGATAGAGATGAGGTGCCAAAAGCCCACCTCTCTTTTCGGTTGTGCATGGCAAATGTGCTGATTAGTGCTTGTCAAAAGGTTCCTCGTGCTAGCAAGAAACCATTTGCTTCGAAAATTCTTCCTCGTATCCTCCATTCAATGAAGGTGTTCTACACTTATGTATTTATCACCTATTTCATTTCGTTAATTATCATCAGTATCATTATTTTGGGTGATGACTGATATTGGCAACTCTAGTCGGTTTCTAACCCTTGCAATTTTTCCAGGAAATTGCAGATTCAGAACTGAGGTCTGCATGTATCCAAGTATTCTTCTCAATGGTGTACCATCTAAAGTCTCTAGTTCTTCCTTTCTCTTCCGATCTTCTCAAAGCGTCGATAAAGTCGCTTAGAGAAGGATCAGAGAAGGTATATTTGAAAATTATTGCTTTATAATTATACTTGTTTGATCTTGAACCTTTTGGCCGTGCTTTCAATCATTGCTCTATTTATGTACTTAAACCACTCTCTCTCTTCACTTTATGCATACAAAGCGCTACTTGCTCTCTGGTGTACCCACATGCACAAGTACCACTATGTAGTGCGCCATGGCTTAAATGCCATGCAACATGAACCCTTTGTTAAGCATTCGACTTCGCAAGGTAGAACCAATTTGCATGAAAATGTAATTCTTGTTAAAATGGGCATCCATTTTTCTTTTGTCGCCTTATTCATTTCAGCTTGAATCTCAATTATGAATTTCTTCCTGAAAGAAACAGGCAAGGCAACTTTTTAAAATATCTGCTCTTCCTTGGAATTGAAAGGTCAAGTTTGTATAAATCATCTAATATTCTGGCACTGGTTAAGGTACTCTCCTTGGACACAAGTAGCCTCGGTGCTTCTCGTGGAGTAGTATCTTCGGTCAGTCTCATCTAGTGCCTTCATCCCACTGGGTCACCCTCTGGAACCGAAAGTGCCACTTCCAGATTTTACTGATTTAGTTAAAGGGGCATCGCTTGCTCTTATCTGCTAACAGTCGCCATAGGGCTTACCTTTCTCTGTGGTTTCCATTCTCATCATTATTTCCCCTGTTGCTTCTATCACCTAAAAAGAAGTTTATCCTAGTAATTTTTGGAAGCCTATTGTGAGAGTTAATTTCATACTTTTCGTTAACGAGTTTGTCATTTAATTGTTTACCAGGAAAGGATTGCTGGTGCCAAGTTACTAGCATCTTTAATGGCGAGCGAAGAGGCAGTCTTACAAAACATTTCTGGTGGCCTTCTGGAGGCCAGGGCCTTGCTTCAAGATATATGCTCTTCAGATCCTTCAGTGGATGTACGGAAAATGTGCCAGCGATTGCTTGTATGTTTGACCTCTGTGTAAATACTTGTCCCCCCCCCCCCCCCCCCCCCCCAGTTACATACCCTTATCCTGTAAAGAACAGCTGCAAATGTGCAAAGAATTCTGTGTAAATACTTGTGTTTCTTCCTATTTTACCTAAACATAATTGTATACACCAGGTAGGGTTAAGTTTGTTTCAACAGAATTGGGACATAAGCTAGTGACGTTTGTTTATATATTTAGCTTTTTAAAACTATATTATGGTGATTTGTCTGTTATTTCCTTAAAGTTGAAGAATTGAGGTTAGAAATCATGATTAACCTTATTGTTAGGATACCTAAAATAGCAAAAGTGGTAATTATTCTATTTGTAAGTTGTGCAATTATTCAATCTTTCTCTCTCTTAACCTACGGTTAATATTCTACTTTTTTTCATCGACGTAATGCCTGCCTTTCTTTGCGGTTGCAATTTACGATATATCTGTTGAAGGGAAACTTACACAAATGTCACAAATAAATCTTAACTTACCAACCTCTAGTCATTAGTTATAGATTTACCAAAACTAGCCAACAAAAATTGAAAAACTAAATAATAGGGTTCTTTCTCTCAAAAAATCATATGCAAAAATCACCTTCCATATTTCTAAGCGTGATTAACAACACTAGATACAAGGCGGAAAAGAAATTTCATGGATGAGGCAGCAAATAAGGTGATGAAATACAAAAATATATACAATATTCCAAAAATCTAAACAAAAACGGAACTTTTTCAATGGGTATAGTTGAAATTCATTGAAAATATATAGATAAGTCAATCTACAAAATTTGAGGAAGATTGGAGGTGATTTGGACTGATTTTGTATCAAAATTCGTAATTAAATCGAGTTCAAAAAAGTCTTATGCGACACATGTATCACACATGTATCTCACACACAGGTATACATGGATATACATGTGATATACAATTGATACATATGTGATACACAAATGATACACATATCATGCGACACATGTATCACACATGTATCTCACACACAGGTATACATGGATATACATGTGATACACAATTGATACATATGTGATACACAAATGATACACATATCATTTTTTTCATGTTCAGTTTTTACTTCAAATTTTCAATTCAAACCACCTCAAAACTTCACCAAATTATCCCAAAACTGAGATTCAAGCTCTTAAAGTTGTGTCCAATCTATTCTAATAACACCCACTCAAAACAAAGCAAAAATTTGACATTTTTTTCTACAAATAGCTGATTGGCTAATTTACCTAATATTAGTAATATTTTATCAATTGACCAATTTTTATAATGAGTTACTTATAAATGGACATAGCTGGTAATTTCCCTTTGTTGAATAAGTTTCCCGCAGGGAAAATTAGTAAAGAATTTTAATTATTTATAGGGGTGTTAATAGCATAAGGTGATTAGTTAAAACATGTTTGGTATAATACATGGACAAGACTTAAAACTGTTCAAAATTTATCTGAGTCGATATGATTCAAGTAATAAGTCAACCAAATTGTTATCCAGTACGTTTCAACCGGTAACTATGCGAAATAGTAGGTGATTTATCATCTATTCAAGTTTTGGTTGAACAAAATTATTCAGTACCTATACTAGGGAGTAGGGACGGATCTTAGTAAGTAAAAATAGCAGGAGCCAACCAGTTTTTGGATTGGTCATTCAGAAATAGCCAGTGTTTGGCAAGTCATTGAAAAATAGTCATTATTTTGGTGCAATCGAGACCGGTCCAACATAATATATTGAAGTTCGGTGCACATGTGTATGAACTTCCAGCATATTATGCTGGAACTCCACCACGCAGAAAGTTCCAGCATAATATACTGGAGATTCGAGCACCTCTCTGTATGAACTTCCAGCATATTATGCTGGACCGGTATACTTCAGTAGACTTACGTTGGAACTACAATATATTATACTGTAATCCTAGTATATTATGCAGGAGGATTTTCCGGATTTTGAATAGTATTTTCGTTCATATTTATCTTTACATGAAAAATGGCTAAATTTCGATTATTTTTGAACTGTAGCTATTTTTGAATGACCACTTATAAATCTGATTATTTTTGAATTTCTTCCAAAGGAGTGAGGCTCCTTAGATTATGTATGTCATTAATATTTTGCGAAATATATATATAAAGATAAGTATGTGTGAATCCGTGCTCAAGTGAGCACTTTGGTTTAATGATAACAATGCCCCTTTGGCTTCAAGGTCAAGGGTTCAATTCGAGCTTGTTATTGTTTGATTTTTTAAATTTAAAGATGCTTACGTTTCTTTCTTATTACCTTTTCCTTCTTGGTTACTCTACTTTGGTCATTCTTTAAACTTTAAAGAGAAAGCTTTGTTGATGAAATGATTTATAGTTTGATATATAAAATGTAATAGTTAAAATTGTACCCAACACTGCTATTATTGATAGTTTTAAGAGTATGTAAACTCATCTAAGACATAAATAAAGTTAATAATATTATTTATTGTTTGCTCGTCAACGTATCGTCACCGTTAAAAACTTTATATAGTCAAATCCAACTTCTATATTAAAAGTAGTGGTGCACCCATATTCTTAAAATTTTGGATACGTCTTTGATCTATGCTGGTAGGAAGTAGCAAGTAACCTGTGGAATTAGTCGAAGTAAGAGAAAGTTGTCTGGACACCACGGTTATAAAAAAAGATTTTGAATTGCATGGTTATTCATACACTTGCGGCATTTGCACCTATACCCGCTTTTTGGATCACGTTTTAATTTATACCCGCTTTGTAAAAAATAATTGCAAGCATACCCACTTTTCGCATAAACTTCAGGCATACATGCCTGAAGTAGCAAAGGTAATCACACAAAGTTCAACATTGGCCTGAAGTTGTTTGTAATCGCTGAACTTAAGCATTCTATTAGCGAAGTTTTGTTCTCTATTTGTTGTACTTAAGCATGTTTTAGCTGAAGTTTATCCTGGATTCAATAGTTTTGTCGTAAAGCTTTTTCAAAAACTTCAGCATTTGTAAAAACTTCAGCACTAAATAAGCTGAAGTTTTGCACAGGTAGCCAGAAGAAGGAGCGTCTGAAGCTATAAAACTTAGGGTATAAGTTAAATAATTTTAAAAATATGGATAAAATTAAATGGGGACAACCAAATAGGACATTGTCGATTTTAGTCGATTTTCATACACTACTATACTTTCTGAGAATTCCAACAAAAAATTTCACTCCTTTTCTTTTATGTATTAATTATGGTTAGACTTTCACTTTCAAAAAGTTGCAAAGTGAATGAAGTTACACTTTGGTTAGGAGATTCGACGGTCAAGATCCTCTCCCAAACGAGTTTCATTCCAAATATCCTATTCATGAATTTTGTTGGTTTAGCCAAGAGGTTCGTTACACACTTTTGTCTTCTATAAAGTGTAACAAATTTCTCATTACCTTTCTTAGTTTAAAACAGATAAATCGCGCATTTCAATGTGCACGTCAAATTGCTTTTTGTCTCATTTGTGTTTTTGGTATAGAATATGTTGATTCGTGTACATAGTTGGTTACGAGAAGGGTTGTTTTCGTGTGATTTATATATTACAATTTCAAACCGTGAACTAGGATAAGCTGTTTACGTTGCATCCCTTGTGGTACGACTCTTTTTTAAACCCTATATAAATACGAGATGCCTTTATCACCGGACTAACAATTGGTTTGTCTTTTGAGAGGTTAAATGATTTATGGACATATCAGGACTCAAATATAGACAACAATAGTTGTTATTTCACCGTACACATGGATAAAGTACTTAAACCAAAATATATCTCATTAACCTATATATATGTAACTTGAAATACATAAGAAAATTTAAGAGGAAGTCAATTTTATTTATCTACCAGCAAAGTAAATTATCTTGGAACATTTAGTATATATTACCTGTTGTAACAAAGATTGGTCAAATCCATCCTCACAATTACTCAATTTGGACGATATATTCCAATATACGATACCTTTAGGATTCTCTTGTACTAAGATTTCTATAATTTCTACTGACATAAAATTGTTAATATATTAAAAATACCTCCACTGATAAAACCAAACCTAATGTAAGTATACCATCTTAATCATAACTTGTTGATATTATTTATATGTACAAAGACACTATTAATTATTGTGGTTTGATTTGAAAAACGAGCTATTTCAACCGGAAATATATCTGATTGTCTTAATAATTTTTTTTTAGTAATTATAAATCTGTGCAATTATTACCAATTTTATGATGCAGCAATCCAAGTAACCTGTTAAAACGATTATAACACAAAATTAAGACTTAATAGAAAATAAGTCCATACAAAATAAAATTTTCTATTCATTCGTCGCAACAAAATGATTAATAATAGTGAATAGTGTTGCTTAACAGAAACTATCAAAAATTTAAGTATTTAATTTCATAAATACTCATAGAAAGTAACAAAGGAAAAAGAATTACCTTGTAAATCTGTAGATTTCCTATATTGTTTCTTTTAACGGTGATGGCTATTGAAATTGTAGTATGATTACAACAATAAAACAGTAAGAGGAAGAAGAACATTCATTAGTAGAAGAAGAAAGAAAATATAGAGAGAGGAAGAGAGATAGACGAAGCAAAGATAATGGAGTTTATTATTTTTCATTACTCAAAATCAATGTTTACAATACATATTGGATTATATATATAGGATAGCTAGATTAGTTTAATTAACTAATTAAAAAACTATTAACACTTAACTAACCCCCTAACCGAAATACTGACTCCTAACTACCAACCAGTAAAATGACCAAAATACCCCTCTTTCATACATTATGTTATATCATTTCCTACACTCCCCCTCAAGTTAGGTAGTGCAAAAAAAATCGTAAACTCCTAGCTTGGAGCTAAGGTATTCATGTTGAACTTTGTTGAGACCTTTTGTTAACATATCTGCTGGTTGATCTTTTGTATTAATGTACTTTGTTGTAATGAGTCCTTGTAATATTTTCTCCCTAATGAAGTGGCAATCGATTTCAATATGTTTGGTTCTTTCATGATATACTGGATTAGCTGCAATCTGCATTGCTGCCTTGCTGTCACTGTAGATATCAACTGGTAGCTTGATTTGAAAATCAATCTCCTTAAGTAGGATAATTATCCAGATTAACTCTGCAACTAATCCTGCAATACTACGATATTCAGCTTCTGCTGAACTTCTTGAAACAATAGTTTGTTTCTTGGACTTCCAAGATATTAGCGATTCTCCCAATTTGATTAAGTAACCTCTGATTGATTTTCTGGTGTGAGGACATTCAGCCCAATCAGGATCACAAAATCCCACAACTGTATTGTTTGAACTACTAGACAGAAGAACACCTTGACCAGGTTGTTTCTTCAAATACTTTACCACTCTAAGTGATGCCTCCATGTGAGATCTTTTAGGATGTTGAAGGAATTGACTGAGAGTTTGAACACTGAAAGCAATGTCTGATCGTGTCATGGTAATATAGAGTAGTTTTCCTATCAACCTTTGATAAATAGTGTGATCCTCCATCTATTTGTCTTCAATAATGGTTTCTGCTTTGTTTGTCTTGATGCTGTCATCATATTCCTTTGTTGTGCGCTTTATGTTTCCATAGGAGTGATAGCTGGTTTAGCAGCTCCTAGATCAGTTTCAGAGATGATTTCTAGAGCATATTTTCTTTGATGCATCAAAATCCCTTGTTTGGACCTAGCAAATTCAATGCCTAAGAAGTATTTTAGCTCTCCTAAGTCTTTCATTTTGAAAGCACTTTGTAAAGATGTTTTGGTCTTTTGTATCAAGTTGAGACTATCTCTTGTAATGAGCATATCATCCACATACACAAGTACCATAGTGTACCCTCAGAAGTTTTCTTGAAGAATAGAGAGTGATCATACTGACTCTGTTGAAATGAGTAACCTAGTGAAGCCTCAGTTAATAACCGGACTGAATGTTTCTTGATAGTCAATGCCTTCTTATTGACTAAATCCTTCAGCCACTAATCTGGCTTTGAATCTTTCAACTTCCCATATGGCTTTGTACTTAATCTTGTATATCCATTTACACCCTATTGGATGTTTCCCTTCTGGTAAACTAACAATATCCCATGTATGTTATCTTGCAAAGCTTTAATTTCGGCTTTCATTGCTTCTATCCACCTGGGATCTTTGACAACTTCTGCATAGGAGTTAGGCTCTATGACTGTAGATATAGCAGATGTAAAAGCTTGATACTTAGGTGAAACATGTTCATAACTGATGTACTTGCTTAGAGCATAGGGTGTGTCTCGATGAATATTGAGAGATACAAAATCTTGAAGCCAAAGATGAGGTCTTTTATCTCTTTGAGATTTTCTGTTCTCTGTCTGATCTGTAGAGCTAATATGAATTGGCTGAATAGAAGGAACCGTACCTATCTGTTGAGACTCAATTCTGTGTTCTGATTGGCTTGATTCTCCTTGATGAATCTGGATGTTTGAGTTGTTTTCATTTTGTTGATCAATTGGTTCAAAGAGTGAAGTATTATGATATTCATCTGACTCAACTATTCTTTGACTAGAGTCTGTAAGTAACTGACTTTGTGTTGCCTCAAAGAGTAGCTGTTTAACACTGTCATCATGAGTAAATATAATTGTAGTAGTGGACTTTTCAGCATTCTAGTTAAATGGAAATATGTCCTCCTTGAAGTTGACATCTCTACTTACCAAAAAACACTTATTATCTAGATCATATAGGAGATAACCCTTTTGATCTGTAGCATAACTCATGTGAACTGTCAATCTTGCTCTAGGTTTCATTTTGTCTTGTTCCTGAACTATTTTGGCATAAGCTAAACATCCCAAAACTCTTAAATGACTTAAGTTAGGTCTCTTACCAAACAATCTTCCATATGGTGTTTGATTGCATATAACTGTGCTTGGCATTCTATTAATTAGATATGTTGCACTTACACTGTCCCCAGAATTTAATAGGTATATTTGCCTGAAACCTAATGGCTCTTGTAACCTCTAAGATGTGTCTGTGCTTCCTCTCAGCCACTCCATTTTGTCGAGGAGTGGAGGCACAAGATTTTTGATGAATAATCCCTATGTTGCTGAACAAGCTTTCACATATAGAGTTCACAAACTCAGAACCATTATCAGTTCTGATTACTTTGATTGACTTTACAAACTGATTCTTGATTAATGAAATGAATTTCTGTAATATAGTGCTCACATCTGACTTTAATTTCAGCAAAAAAATCCAAGTAAACCTAGTGTAGTCATCCACAACTGTTAAAAAATATATGTTTTCATCAAATGTAGGAACTTTATAAAGCCCCCATAGATCAAGATGAACTAACTCAAAACAAACAATAGACTTTGTATTGCTAATAGGAAATGACAACCTTGTTTATTTTGCGCATGTACATACAATACGTTTTTCTATCTTTTCAGCTATTGTTTCAGTCTTTACAGAAGACAATATTCTTTTGAAAACTGATACTGATATATGACCACATCTTTTATGCCAAAGATCTATATCCTTATCAGTTTTGATTTCAACTATTACTGGTGATTCACTTATTGTACATAGAACTTCTTCACTCGAACTACTGTATGTAGACTTTCACTGAGTATGTATAATTCACTGTTTTCTCTACCAGTCGCTCTCACCTGCCCATTGAAGAGATCCTAAAATACAAAAATCAGGAAAGATGGCAACTGAGCACATTAACTCTTTAGTGACCTTAGAAACAGATAGTAGATTATACTTGAAATGAGGTATATAAAACACAATAGAAATAGTAATACTATTGGTAATATTACTAGAACCAGTTTGAGCCACATGTGTAATATCTCCATTAGGTAGAAATACCCTCTTTGAAAATTCTGGTTGCACAACAGAATTCTTATTCAATAAGTTTACACCAACCACCATATGATTTGTGGCACCAGTATCAATTATCCACTCGTGTAAACTAGTAGAGGCTAAGCGAGCAAGGCCAATACCTGCTGCATTAGATGTAGGAGTTTCAGACTCATTCACCCTTGAAGTTTTATTCAGAATTTGTAAGATTTGCTCATATTGCTCCTTAGAGAAAGTGCAGGTTGTTATAGGTGAAAATCCTTGAACATTTAATTGAGTAGAAGATACTCCATGTCCTATCTCTGAATTAGTATATTTTGATCCTTGACTAACTGCATTTCCTGCAGTTTGGGACTGACTTATCTGAAAATTACCATCATTGAATCCATTAACTCTAGAATTTCTAAATTGAACATTACTTTCAGCCATCACATTATAGGCTACATTACCAACATTAACTCCACCTTTCTTCCTATTCTTGAACTCTTGAGGATAGCCCATAATTTTATAGCAATTTTCTTTACTATGCCCTTTTATTTTGCAGAACTCACACTGCACATTATAATTCTTCCTAAACTTCTGATTTCCTCCATGTCCAGTTCTAGTATACATAGCCACATCATAGTGACTTGCAACCATTGTTGTATTTGCACCAAGCAGACCTGTAGTAGCAGCCACAGACCTTTGTCATTCCTCACTAATGATCAGACCATAAGCTTGATTCATTGGTGTTGACTCATCATTAAGATTTGGCTTCTTGCTTGACTATAAGACTCGTTCAACCCCATTAAGAATTGAAACAATTTCAACTTGTGCAGATGTATCACAAATTCCCTAGATCTTTCACACTCACAACAAGGAGCAGGAACAAGAGCCTCAAACTCTTCCCATAAGTCCTTAAGTTTCGAAAATACACAGAAACATATGTTGTTCCTTGAGTTAACGTAGCAATTTCTTTATGTAGGTTGAACGATCTTGATCCATCTACTTTATTAAACCTCTCATGATCATTCCACATTGCTTGAGCACTTGAAGTGTACATTATCCCCCAAGTAAACCACTTCAAACAGAATTCAAGATCCAAGACAATACTATAGCATTAACTCTTTCTCAGTGATTCCAATTGCATTCTGGAAATTTTTCTTTCGAACAAGATCCATCAACCAGTCCCAATTTGTTCCTCCCTAACAGAGCCACTCTCATTGATAGATACCACATGGAAAATTTTTCAATTCCCGTCAATTGAAAAGATATAATCTGAATTCCACTTACATCTGCTAGTGACAGAAACAAGGGATGATTGTAATCAATCCCTGGGACATGATTTCCTTGCGAAACAGTTGCTGCATGTACAGACTGAGTTCCATCTGAGGTTATACCATTGTCAGTCGCCATTGATGACAAACTTCAAGAATTTGCAGACGAAGAACAGATAATTTCGCGGAACAACCAAGTATCTTTTATTGAGCAATTAATCTTTGCTTAATAGCTCTGATACCATGAAATTGTAGTATAATTACAACAATGAAACAGTAAGAGGAAGAAGAACATTCATCAGTAGAAGAAGAAATAAAATATAGAGAGAGGAAGAGAGATAGACGAAGTAGAGATAATGGACTTCATTATTTTTCATTACTCAAAATCAATGTTTACAATACAGATTGAATAATATATAGGATAGTTATATTAGTTTAATTAACTAATTAACTAACTATTAACACTTAACTAACCTCCTAACCGAAATACGACTCCTAACTACCAACCAGTGAAATGACCAAAATACCCCTCATTCATTCATACATTATATTATATCATTTCCTACAACTATGCATATTACTGATCTATATCCATTTGTATAAGCTCATCAAATAATTGTCTTTAAAAAGATAATAAATTAGCAATTAAATTTGGAAACCGTTGGTTTTATTAATATTTCAATAGAATCGTTGTTGCAGATTGAGAAAGCATGGGAAAATCAAAAGCTTACTAACATCACTTTGTATCGGTCATTAATGATAGGGGTTGTTTCCCACATGTTTGGTGTCTGCATTGGAGCATGACTATATCCGAATTCGCGTCGCGTAGGTCCTCATTCGGGGGAAGCGCTCTCTACCAAGGATTTTTTCATACTCAGGGCTCGAATCCGAAACCTCGAGTTAAGGGAAGAGCATTCCTATCCACTGCACCACATCCTTTGATAGTATTAATGATAGGAGCTAAAAATGCCCGGCGGTGATAAGAAATTCATTATAGTTTCAACGTTTTGTAGTCATCATTTATCTTTTAATAGGACCCAAATTAATTACTCCATCCGGTTCACAATAAGTGATCAATTTGCTTTTAGCAAGCTCATTAAGAAAATACTAAAAACTATACAAAAATATCTACTATGACTTAACTACCCCTAATTAAACATTTAATGTGAGGAGTAAGAAAACTTTTTAGGGATATGTACGTAGGGGTTATTTTGTAAAAATAAATTGAATTCTTTCTTAATTACATAACTGGACACTTATTTTGAACCAAAATAAAAAAGAAGATTGATCACTTATTCTGAACCGGAGGGAGTAACCAACTTCATTGTGCATAAACAGATCGACTAAATGTTAGGTAGATAGATACATGAAACTCATGTCACTTCCTATTTAATTGATTTATTTGATTTATTTATCATTTATTGAATGGTAAATTTACTATTTGCTACAAAAATGTTATAGGGAGAAGTATTTAGACGAAGGGTAAAAATATCGTTCAAGTTTTGATGGAAATTTCAGTAAATTAATTTTATAATTTAGGGTCTTCACACTTAAAACATAAAATATGAATATGATATAATGATATGATTCTTTTGCTTTCATCATGTTTAATTTTTCGTTATGTGACATGAATTCTTAAATATTATAGGCCCTGTTAAGATAATTTTCTTCCAATGTCATTTAGAAATATATTACTCCATTTTAACACCTTTGATCATTGTATTTTTGCACCGATTAGTATTCGTACATTTCAAAAATCTTTTTCTCATCTTAATTTCGATCGTGACTGAATCCACCCGAGATGAACCCAAAACCTCTAGTTTTATTGACAAAAGATTTTAAATTTAAAATATTTTTAGATCGAATTCAAAACCTTTAGTTCCATTGACGAGAGATTTTAAACTCAAAACATTTTTAGATCGAACCCAACCGAACATTTTTTAGATCGAACCCAAATCATCTAATTTTATTAACGAGAGATTGTAAACTTAAAACATTTTTAGATCGAACCCAAAACCTCTAATTTCATAGACGAGAGATTGTAAACTTAAAACATTTTTAGATCGAGCCCAAAACCTCTAATTTCATTAACAAGAGATTGTAAGCTAAAAGCATTTTTAGATCCAACTCAAAACCTCTAATTCCATAGACGAGAGATTGTAAACTTCAAACATTTTTAGATCGAACTCAAAACCTTTAATTCCAAAAATTTTAAACTTAAAACATTTTTTCTTTGATGGGTGTGCAAATCTTGTTTCCCCTTGTAAAATGTCCATATTCAATGAGTTGTCATTTATGAAATTTCATCTCTATTTCTCCTATAGTAAGTAAACTTTTCTATGAATAATATTCTACAAAATCTGTCCCTCTTTTCTGAAAAATACACATTTACCCCTCCCTGGCTCCCCCTTGCAAAATCTATATGTATGTAGAACCATCTAGTCAAACTCCGTAAGAAAACATAAAATTCCCTTCAAATATTCTTCGCCGGAGTGCCAAAATCAACGGCGGTGTTGACTTTACAGTGGTTTTTGACGGCGGTTTAAAGGAATGTTGGAGGTGTTCTTCGCGGTGGCGTTCTCGGCGGCGCCGCTGACACTATATGTGCCGCCGATAAGGAGCTTGAATTTGTTCGTGGAATCGGTAGAGGGTTTTGTCCGTCAAACGACGACGTTTAATGCTCTTCGCATATTGCCAAGCTTGCGGCTGTTTTTCACTAGATATCTCGCTCCTCTTCCTCTATCTCCACCTCCAAGGTAGAGAAAATTGTTATTGTTGTTTCATTAGATCTTAATTTCCTCTTTTATTTTCCTGTTATCCAAACACACCCTTGTTCGAGTATTCTAATAATATTTCTTCTCGTTGTTATTGTTATTGTTCTTTTTTTTGACTTTTAAATTTAGTAAATTTATTTCTGGATTTATGATAGTAGAGGTTTTGTAACAAAACACTTAGCGTGTTTTTTAAGTTATAATAAAACTTTCTTTCTCGTCAGCTATTTTTTTTAGAGGTGATTTTAGCATTTTAAAAAGGGCTTATATATAAATTGTTTATAAATAAAGCAGTCCGCTGCATAAAATCTTCTCGAATTTTATGAATACGTGTTCAGGATATATATATATTATCCGTTATTATTTTTGAAATTGACTAAAAAATATACATCTTTCGAGAAGGAGAAGGGGGCAGAAAAAGAAAAGACTGATTCTACAAGAAGTGCTTATTCAATTGGTGAAAGCCACAATATTAGAAAAAACAAAGAGAATTATGTGGTAATCAAAGTGTTAGAAGTTAGAACCAACAACGTTACGTAAATGCCCGATAAGTTTGTTGTGATTTACTCACTATCTGCTTTGTCTTCATCATCCATGGTTTTGTATGTATTCCAAAATGTAATTTTGGGGCCGGGTGATCACGCCCAACTATGCCTTATAAAAAGGATAATACGGTCGTTATTAATATAATCCAGATATTAAGTCGAATTAACCTACCAATTACTGTTATCAGACTTACTCAATCCCACGTAATCAACTTCCAACATATTTTAGATAACAATTGGTTGTTTTTCTACTAACTATTACTTAATGAAACTATATTAACTAAGAGCTAACTAAGAATGTGTTGTAAACAATAATGAAAAGGATCTAAGGTTATGATTTTCCCTATTGATGGAATCCCTTCCTGCTATGTGTCATATAAATTTGCCTAATCTTCTCTATCGATCATGAGCACTCTTATTACTGTAAATCTCTCCCGAGTAATTACGACAATTTACTAGACATACTCTCCCGAGTTACGCTAGCTGACGTTAATTACAACTCACTTAGATCGCACCCAAGGTTTCGTTATCCCTAATCCCACCTTTAAACCCTTGGTTATTGATTCCTCACATACGTCGGGAGTGATGTTGTTCAACAACTACCTAATATGCACTCTCTCCCGAGTAATACATAATAAATAGACACATCTAATTGAGGATCCTTTCAATTAACTACAACAAGAACGTAGTTGAACAAATAAAGATTAAACTTGGGCAAATCTATATTAACATAGCAAGAATTATCCTTCAATAGGTTCCATCAAAACCTTAGACTAAATGTTTAGCTACTCATGATAAAACAAAATAAAACAATAAAATAATTCATGATTCACAAATAGTAAGAAAAGAAAAGAAGAATGAAAAACTCTAATGGTGTCTTGATCTTCTCACACTTGTTCTTGCCTCCAATTGAGTCTAAAAACAAGCTTAACCTTGACTTGGGCGAGTTTGTTGAGTTTATATAGGGTTAGGATAAGTTTCCCACGCTTTACTCTTAAGCTCCTGGACTTTCTTGGCATCCTCCATATCGACTGCAGTCGCGGTGGACTTTTGCCTAGTTTTTCTTCGCCTTTTCTTGCTCGTTTTCATTCGGGCTCTTCTCGATTGACCTTGTATCTACATATTCAACCCCAAAACACTCTATATCATCCTCTTAACGCGGAGTAGCTCCTGCAAGGCATAAAAACCTTAATTAGAGCATTTTGTTATCATTTAGTACTTAAAACATCAATAAAGTATGGTTAACTTAGAGCATAAATATCATCTATATTGTATAATATAGGCTACTATCAACACCCCACACTTAAACCGTTGCTAGTCCTCTAGCAAAAAAACCACACGCTATAGGCCAAATCATCGCTGGGTAACTTCCCTACTCCTCATACCAAGAATAATTCACATGGGTAGACTACCTTAGCGTAACCTCCTAACTTCAAGAGTGGACTCTCTCTCTAGCCACATAATGTCCCTAACCGATTCTCCTACTCTCAGTCAGAGGTCCAGACTTACCTTCCCTTCATGAATCACATGCCTACTCACCACAAAAGAGATTTGTGTAATTTATAATTCACACACTGAGGAATTCAAATACATAAGATTTCACTCACCCTCAGAAATAAATTCTTATGCCACAAACCACACACCATAGGCTTGCCCGTAGTGTAATACTCGACTAATCGAGCTCATTTGGTCTAGAATCAAGTAGGACTTTATTTGGTTTTAATGTTGACTGCGCGACGAGTAGGATACATATGAGTATAGTGACTACACCTCCCTAAGCACTTCACTACATTGTTCACTTTTAAGCCCATACCTTTGTCAAACTTTCATTCCACCTTCACATCATTGAGTTAAACCCCCTACTTCTTTAAGCACACTTTTTTTTAAAAACCAACACCATTTTGAGACGTATTCTTTTAAAAAATTTCAGCTCAGTCTATTCTTCTCTCTCTCTCTCTCTCTCTCTCTCTTTTTTTCAATTCTGGTGGCTTCTAGTATTGCTTATCACACATTGCACTTTGTTTTTTCATGTCTTTTTAGCTCCACTCAAAAGCCCAACCAACCACCCCACACTTTAACTATTCCATATTCATTACAATTCAAGTGCTTCTAAGAGGTGATATGGTTAAAAAAGATAGGCAATTCAAAACTTGGGTAAGGCTTGTAATATGGCTGCCAAAGAAAACAAGCTTACAAGATCAACAGGGTTAACTATGGTATATATAATCAGGTGGGAACAAACATACATAGATAGGTTTAACAAAGAAAAGCCTATATCACTTTCTAGACCAAATAAGGCTACCATTTCGCTTCGTACACACACAGGGAAAGTTCTAGGCATCGAATGTTAGTACAGAATACACAAAGCCTCACTCACACATGGCACATGACTCAATTCAGTTAGGACCATCAGACACTCTGCTCAAGGTGATTAAGCCAAATCAAGAACACACAATTTAAGGCTTTATTGCTAGAGTCAACTAATGAGCCTAAGTGTCACACTAAAACAATCTGTATTCAAGGTACCATGGAGTTTAAGGGATCCTATTTCTATTCTTCCCTCGCCCAAAACTTCCTAAACTAAAAAGAAAAAAACTAACTACACCCACTTCAAATGGAAACCCTTGGAAAAGAACCGTGGGTTAAAGAAAAACCAAGGGGAGTTGATACACTACCTAACAAAAGAAAATCTTTTTTTTAAAATTTATTTATTTATATTTTTATTCGACTTAAGTCCCTCAAGAGAACCGTCGAGAGGTGTGCGTCTTCGGGCCAAGTCGAACTTAATTAACAGCAAACAAAAATACCAAACAAATTTATACAAGTGTATAACAACAATAACCATCGCTTACCCCACACTTAAAGATTTGGCATGTCCCCATGCCAAAGCAATTAAAGCAAAGTAAGGTAAGGGGACTTCCCTAGTGCTCAGTCCTGATCGGAGACGGTGCCAGGATCGAGGTGACATGCTCGTCCTAGCGCATGAAGCCAACCCATGATTCTTCTCTGACCTAGAACTTTGAGTGGCCAGAGTGTCAACTCTAGCACTCAGGTCATTGACCGAAGTGCGTAAGCCAGCCATATCCTGCTCTAAGGCTGACAACCGGGTACTCCGGTGAGCCTGTGATGGGCCCGCCTCATCAGAAACCTTCACTGGTGGGGCAATGACATACATAGCCCCCTCATCATCATCATCATCGGCCTCATCATCATCATCATCCGCCATAGCCTGTTCTTTCCCAATTGTGATTTTTCAAGCCATGAATGGGGCTTTTGATTGCAGCTTCCCATCTACTATGGGATTTTCAGGAACTCGTGAAGCATGACACATCCTGGTTACCAGGGAAGGGAAGTAGAACCCTTTGGTTGCCTATGTGGAGCGAATGAACATTTCATTATGAATGAGCCGGGCCACGTCAAAATCGTGGTGGTTTACCAAACACCAAATCGCTGCTGCTCTTGGCGCATTAATATCTGTGGTATTGCTGGATGGCAGCAAACAACTATTGATGATCGTTAGCCAATACTTAGCTTCTCAAGTGAGAGATTGGGCATTCAGGGTCATTCTCGGCTTTATCCATATGGGATCCCGTCCATCCACACAGATTGTTTGAACAATTAGGTTCCACGTGATAGGTGGCCTCTGATAGTCTTGGTAATAGTCTCTCTCCAGTGAAGACCGACAACCTGTACACTCGGCGGATGGCCTCTATAGACGCATTCACCGGGGTGTTTCGTACCGTGACCACCCTATCAACATGGTCCGGGCAATTAGCATAGAATTCCCTTACCAACATTATATTTCCCTCTTCCGGCTCATCAAAGAAGATATCCAGCTGACGTCTCCTCAATTCTTCGTAGATTTGGGGACATTCAACTTGCAAGGCAGCCCTGTCAATGTGTACTTCAAGCACCGACTTCTTGGATGACTTTGCATTGAATCTATCTTGAGCCGCTTTGGAGACAAACCGGGTGCTGTCAAACTGGCTCGAACTAGCTGGAGCTCGAGCTCTGGATGAGCCTCCTGGCTCACTGGCGGAGGAACTCGTGGCACGTCTTTTCCTTGATTGATGCATTGTACCTGACAAAACAAGGGCTATTATTAGTGAGGGTTTGGTTTGTGTGAACCCCGAGTGGTTACTCAGACTTCACCACCACCAAGGTCACATTAGCAATTACAATTCAATGAGACAATTTCACAACCACCTAGTGTGCATGGAGTTATGATTTCATACAATTATCCCATGGAAGTAAAAATCCTCCCCCAAATCAACCACAATCACTACACATACTCCACCCCACCAAAATCAACTTCACACAACAAAATCATGCTCTTTTCTACCATATTTTACACGTTACCGACTAAAAAGAAGAAAAGAAACCAAATTTTTTACTCTAAATACTACAACACTTCTATAATTACAATTGCAAAAGAGAAAGAAAGAAGAAGAGAGGAAGAAGCATAACATACCTGAGACTTGTAGAGTTGAGAGAGGGGAAAAAGGAGGAGAATTTTGGAGTGGGAGGGAGATTGGGGAGGAGGGGGGTCGGAAGTGGGTGTGTGTGTGAGAGAGAAAGGGGTTTGTGAGACATAGGAAGAAGAAGACGAGTGGGGGGTTAGGGATTTAAAGTAAGAAGGGGTTTGGGGAATGTGGGGGGGGGGGGGGGGAGGGGGGGGGGGGGGGGGGGGGGTAGGGGGTAGGTTTAGTTTTAGTTGGTTTAGAAGAGAAAAAGAAAAAGAAAATAAAAAAATAATTTTTTTTTACACTTACCTGGGGACCGAAGGCAGAGAGGTCGTGATTCACCGCGCCCGGCCCGCGTCCCGACCGCGGTGAAAAAGTGAAAGCGAAACAGAATGTATGCGTTCCACCGCGCCCGGTCCGCGATTGCGGTGGAAAAAAATAGAATGCACCTTATCTGCCGCGCCCAGGCCGCGGTCCCACCGAGGTTGCGGTCCTGGGGCAGAATATGTGAGTTCCACCGCGGTCTCACCGCGCTCCAACCGCGGTCGCGGTGACGGACCTCCGAAATTTCATTGTTTTTATCAAGTTTTTACCTTTCCGGAGTTGGTCCTGGACCATGACTTCTCCCAATATGCACCAATCTTGCCTTGTACACTAATAAATGGGTTAGTATCATACACATCAAGTACAACAACAAAGCAAGAGGAAAAATAAAGGTAAAACATGGGTTGCCTCCCAAGAAGCGATGATTTAATATCGCGGCACTACGAGTACAACAATTCAATGGGTTGCCTCTTATGCAGCGCCTGATTTAACATCGCGGCATGACACAGATGAGCGCATTTAAGGTTCGCTCGACCTTTGTGGCTCAGTCAAATGGATCACCGACACTTCCTTGACTTCATCCATGCCCACATATGGTTTCAACCTGTGACCATTGACGCTAAACGTGCGAGAGTCATTCTCTAAGGCAATCTCCACAGCACCTGAAGGGAGAACTTCAACCACACGAAATGGTCCAGACCATCGTGACTTGATTTTACCCGTAAATAGCCTTAATCTTGAATTGTAAAGCAACACCATATCTCCAGGTTTGAAATTCCGCTCAACAATGTTCTTGTCGTGCAACCTCTTCATTCTTTATTTGTATAACCTTGTGCTTTCAAAAGCAAGGTAGCAGAACTCATCTAGCTCATGCAACTCCGTGACTCTATTCGTTCCCGCTTCCTCCATGTCTAGATTCAGCTGTTTCGGTACCCACCAAGCTCTATGCTCTAGCTCTACTGGCAAGTGACAGGCCTTCCCAAACACCAACTTGTATGGTGACATGCTAATTGGTGTTTTGAAAGCAGTTCTATAGGCCCAGAGTGCGTCATCTAATTTTCTTGCCCAATTTGTTCTTGTGGCATTCAAAGTTTTGGTCAACACACTCTTTATCTCTCTATTTGACACTTCGACCTGCCCGCTGGTCTGGTATGGAGTTTCCACCTTGTGGCGTACATCGTACTTCTCAAGCAATTTCTCGAAGGCTCGATTGCAGAAATGAGTGCCTCCGTCACTGATTGTGGCCCTCGGAGTGCCGAAATGGGTGAATATATTCTTCTTCAAAAACCCAATCACCACCCTTGCATCATTGGTGGGGAGTGCTGCAGCTTCCATCAATTTGGACACATAATCTATAGCAACAAGTATGTACTTATTGCCATAGGAACTGTCGAAGGGACCTATGAAGTCTATTCCCCAAACATCGAACACTTCAACCTCCTGAATTGGGTTCATGGTCATCTCATGGCGACGGGAAATGTTCCCGGTTCACTGGCATTCATCACAGCCCTTGACCCATAGATGTGCATCCTTAAACACAGTTGGCCAGTAGAAACCAGCTTCTAGAACTTTTCCGGCCGTCCTGACTCCTCCAAAATGTCCGCCATATGCCGATGCGTGACATGCCTGCAAAACAGAAGATTGATCTATCTCAGGGACACACCTCCGGATCATATTGTCAACACAAATACGAAACAGATAAGGTTCATCCTAGTAATACATGCGACAATCACGGTAAAACTTTTTCTTATTCACAGAGGAAAGGTCATAGGTAACTATACCGCTTGCTAGGTAGTTTGCAATGTCTGCATACCATGGTACTTCCTCAAGGCTTGTGGCGAGTAGCTGATCGTCTGGAAAGGTTTCCAGAATATCCTCTGCCTCAACTGATTTTTCAGCTCCTTCCAGTCGCGATAAGTGATCAACAACTTGATTTTCCGTGCCCTTTCGGTCACGAATTTCCAAGTCAAACTCTTGTAGCAGCAGCACCCAACGAATCAGGCACGGTTTGGACTCTTTCTTTTCGATCAGGTACCCGAGAGCAACATGATCAGTATATACAATTACCTTTGAGACAATCAGGTATGATCTGAACTTGTCAAACGCGAAGACCACAACCAGCATCTCCTTTTCAGTCACAGTGTAGTTCAGCTGGGCTCCACTCAACGTTTTACTTGCGTAGTAAATTGGGTGCATTATTTTATCTTTTCGCTGTCCTAGCACTGCTCCCACTGCATAGTCACTTGCGTCACACATTAGCTCGAATGGTTGCTCCCAGTCGGGGGCAACAATGATGGGTGCTGTGACTAGCCTCTTCTTCAGTTCCTCGAATGCTACCCTGCAATCATCAGAAAACACGAAAGGGTGATCTTTTTCTAACAACTTACACAGAGGGTTAGAAATTTTTGAGAAGTCTTTTATGAATCTCTGGTAGAAACCGGCATGCTCGAGGAAGCTCCTGATTGCTTTGACAGATGTGGGTGGTGGAAGCTTTGCTATCACATCAACTTTCACACGATCCACCTCAATTCCCTTGCTTGATACCAAGTGTCCCAAGACTATACCCTCTTGTACCATGAAATGACACTTCTCCCGATTGAGTACCAGGTTAGTCTCGATACACCTTTTCAACACTCTGGACAGATTCTTAAGGCACTCATCGAATGAATTTCCCACTACTGAGAAATCATCCATGAACACCTCCATTATATCTTCCACCATGTCTGTGAATATGGCCATCATGCACCTTTGGAATGTGGCAGGTGCGTTGCATAAGCCAAAAGGCGTCCTCCGGAAAGCAAAAATCCCATAAGGGCATGTGAATAAGGTCTTCTCTTTGTCCTCTTGTGCAATGGAGATCTGATTGTACCCTGAGTACCCATCCAGAAAACAGAAGTGGGACTTCCCTGCCAGTCTTTCAAGCATCTAATCAATGAAGGGAAGTGGGAAGTGGTCTTTCCAGGTGGCCAAATTTAGTTTCCTGTAATCCATGCAAATTCTCCAGCCTGTGGCGGTTCGTGTGAATATTAGTTCATTTTTATCATTTTTCACCACCGTCATTCCACCCTTCTTAGGAACACATTGCAATGGGCTAACCCAGTTGCTGTTAGAGATGGGGAAGATGATTCCTGCATCTAACCACTTAATGATTTCTTTCTTCACCACTTCCTTCATATTGGGGTTCAACCTTCTTTGGTGTTCTCTGGAAGGTTTGTGCCCATCTTCGAGCAGAATTTTATGCATACAAAAGGCCGGGCTGATCCCCTTAATATCTGCCATGGTCCACCCGATAACAGTCTTGCACTCCTTTAGTACCTGTAAAAGCTGTTCTGCCTGCACATCTAACAAACTTGATGAGATAATAACATGTAATGTAGAGTTAGGTCCTAAGAATTCATACCTGAGATGGGCGGGCAGTGGCTTCAACTCCAGTTTTGGTGGATCTTCTATGGATGGATTGGCTAGAGGAGTTTCCCTTTTCTCTAAGTGCAGGGGCTCAAATTCAAGTGGTCTCTTCCAAAAACCTTTGCCCTCAAGAGCAAGCACCCATTCCGCCAAATCTTCACCATTAGCCTCATCTAAGTTCATGAGATAGGCAACTAGAGGGTCCTCAATGTTCAAGGTCTCATCATCCTCTTTCAGGATTACATCCACGACATCAATTAGAGAACAATTGGCGAATTCACTTGGTCGCCTCATAAATTTCTGCACGTTGAATGTTATCTCCTCATCATTTAACCTCATCTTGAGCTCTCTAGTTTCACAGTCAATTAGAGCTCGCTCTGTGGCCAAGAATGGCCTTCCCAAAATTATGGGAATTTATTCATCCACCCTACAATCCAGAATTACAAAATCTGCAGCGAACACAAATTTCCCTACCTGCACCAACACGTCATCAAGAATACCCGAGGGCCTCTTTATAGTCCTGCCAGTTGCAACAACATAGATGTGGGTCTAGCTCTCCCAATCCCAAGCCTCTTGTAGATAGCCAGGGGCATAAGATTTATGCTTTCCCCCAAATCACATAGTGCCTTGGCAAAAGCAAAGTTACTTATGGTGCAAGGAATTGTGAAACTCCCTAGGTCAGACAACTTTTCAGCAACAGGTCTTATTACAACATCACTGCAGGTCTGAGTTAGAGTCACTGTGGCCAAGTCTTAGAAGTCGAACTTGCGGGACATCAAGTCCTTCATCATTTTTGCATAACCAGGCATTTCCTTTAAAGCATCAATCAATGGAATATTTACATGAATTTGTTTCAACATTTTCAAGAACTTCTTGTATTGCTCATCTTTTTGGTATTTGGCCAGCCTATGTGGGAATGGTGCTGGAGGTCGCTTTTTCCGAGTGATTTGGGCTTTCTCTTTTTCAGGCACTGCCTCCACTACCGGTTCCTGTGCTGTCTCAGCTTCTTTCGCAGCCTCATTCTGTTTGTTGGCTTCTTCCTGGGCAGGATGCACTGTCACCTTAGTCAATCCTGCTGACTTATCTAGCTCAATGGGCACTGGTACAAGTGTCTCAGCAGGTATGCTTTCTCGAGCCCTCTCTTGCTCCAAGTCTAGGTCTCTACCATTACGTAGACTCACTACCATCAACTGCTTTGTGCCATGATCTTTTGGATTTACCTGAGTGTCTGCAGGCAACGTCCCATGAGGACGATTATTCAGTGACATCGAAATCTGACCCAACTGGACCTCAATATTCTTGATAGCTGACTCGTGTGAATCTACTCTTTCACTTATCTTTGCATTCGACCCAATCACCTGTTGCATCATTGCCTCGAGTCTAGCAAACCCATCTTCATGTCTCCCATTATGTTGCTGTTTAGGTGGATGATAACCCTGCTGTTGATTCTGGTTGTTGTAGACCTATGGCCTTTGGTAAGGCGCCATATTACCGTGAGGCTGCATCCGCTATTATGCTGCTGGGGGGCTGGCCTATATCGCTGATTCTGCTGACCCCAATTTTGACCACCTGGTCTCTGTCCCCCATAGTTGGACACATAATTCATGTTCTCAGGATAGTGTTGGTGATCATGTCCCTCAGCACTCCATGGGCCACAAACTGGCTGACTAATGTAAGATGTACATAAGCCCCCATTGGTTGTATCAACTATGTGCACCTGTAGTTTTTGACCGGACTCTTCCACCTTTTTAGTGAGGATGCTCATTTGTGTCATCAGTGTGTCCATACTTTCAGCAAGAGAGTTGGCTGGATCTAATGCCACTGAGTGAACCACTGGAGTGATGGGAGCGTTTCTGGTTGTCCATCCCGAATATTGGTCCATCTTGTCTAGCAGGATCTTGCTCTCTCTGAATGTTTTACTCAAGAATGCTCCACCAGCTGAAGCATCAACATTAGCCTTCACATTATCCACCAGACCCATGTAAAATCTCTTCCCCAACATCTTCTCAGGAATACCATGGTGTGGAAATGCAACCAACAACCCTTTAAATCTTTCCCATGTCTCTTGCAATGTCTCTGTTGGTTTCTGCCTGAAGCTCAAGATTTCATCAATTTGCTGAGCAGTCTTGTTGGGTGGATGAAATTTGTTCACAAACTGCTTGACCAACTCCTCCCAAGTAGTGATGGAATTGATGGGGAGTGAATTTAGCCAAGTTTGGGCTGCTCCTGTCACATAGAATGGAAACAACATCTTTATTGTTTTCGGAGTCACGTTGTGTTGTCTTTGTGTTTGGAAGATTGATAGGAAATTCATCAAGTGCTATTGGGGATCTTCAATGTATGGCCCGAGAATAGTCCCTTTTTTGCAACAAGTGCAACATATTGTTTGTGATTTGGAATGAATCTTCTTGTATCTGCGAGACTACAATCTCTATGGCCAAATTGTGTGCCGTGGGTTGTGTCCAGTAATATAAAGCACCCTCTGGCACAAGAGGCTCCACCACCTGATCATTTGGGTCCTCCACGTCATCCCCATTATTTATATTGTTCACCAGATCTTCCATGTCTGGTTCAATTGTTTAGTTGAGTTTTGTTGTTTGCTTTTCCAGTTTGCCCGATTCAAGGCCTTGAAAACTTTCTCGGTATCTGATAATGCTTCAAACACTTCACCAGTTCCCGATGAGTTTCTAGGCATGCACCTATAACAACCAAGTTCGCAAACGTTAAAATTTCAATGTATTAGATTGAATGTGAAGAAACTTGACTACACTAATGTTGAGTTGTCCCACATCGGAGGGATTTAACGTCCTTGGTCTCCTTATATGGTCTTGGGAAATCCTCACCTCATAAGCTAGCTTTTGGGTTGAGTTAGGCCCAAGGTCCATTTATCATGGTATGAGATCCAGGCCCATCCCAATTATTGTTACCGATGTTGGGCTCCCATTTATGTTGTCTACGCTCCAGTTTACGGGCAATGATCAGGATGGTATTACTAAATTGAAGCAACATCTCTCTCAACACTTTCAGACTAAGGACCTTGGAAAACTAAAGTATTTTCTAGGTATTGAGGTCGTTCAGTCTAGCTCAGGTATTGCGATATCACAACAGAAGTATGCCTTAGACATTCTTGAGGAGACATGAATGACATGTTGTAGATCGATTGACACTCCGATGGATCCGAATTCTAAACTTCTCCCAGGACAGGGGGAGCCGCTTAGCGATCCTGCAAGATATAAGCGACTGGTTGGTAAATTAATTTATCTCCCAACGACCAGACCTGACATTTCCTTTCCTGTGAGTGTTGTAAGTCAGTTTATGGATTCTCCATGTGATAGCCGCTGGGATGCAGTTGTCCGCATTCTTCGGTATATAAAATCGGCTCCAGGCAAAGGGTTATTGTTTGAGAATCGAGGTCATGAGCAGATCGTTGGTTACTCAGATGCTGATTGGGCAGGATCACCTTCTGACAGACGTTCTACGTCTTGATATTGTGTTTTAGTAGGAGGCAATTTGGTGTCTTGGAAGAGCAAGAAACAAAATGTAGTTGCTCGATCTAGTGCAGAAGCAGAATATCGAGCTATGGCTATGGCAACATGTGAGCTAATTTGGATCAAACAATTGCTCAAGGAGTTAAAATTTGGTGACATCATCCAGATGGAACTTGTGTGCGATAATCAAGCTGCCCTTCATATTGCATCAAATCCGGTGTTCCATGAGAGGACTAAACACATTGAGATTGATTGTCACTTCATCAGAGAAAAAATACTCTCAAGAGATATTGCTACAAAATTTGTATAGTCGAATGATCAGCTTGCTGATATTTTCACCCAAAAATGCTTATTATGCTCAGACCGAGACTACAGGTAACCATAGATTTTCTTTATCTGAAGGGGAGTATAATGAGTTACTTCACTACCGAGCAAGTAAGCAGACATCTCCACAAGTAGCCTCTGTTGCTCAGGTTTCCCAGTCTAGTACTCTTGGACAATGGGTTGTGGACTCAGCCGCTTCTGATCATATCTCTGGTAATAAATCACTTTTGTCAAATATTGCGTATTCAGAGTCTCTTCCCACTGTTACTTTAGCCAATGGGTCTCAAACTAAAGCAAAAGGAGTTGGACAAGCGAATCCCCTACCCTCTGACACTCTAGATTCCGTTCTTTATGTCCTTGTCTGTTCTTTTAATCTTGCATCTGTTAGTCGTTTGACTCGTGCCCTCTATTGTGGTATCTAATTTATTGATGATTCTTTTATTATGCAGGACTGCAGTACGGGACAGACGATTGGAACATGACTTGAATCATAAGGCCTTTACTACCTTAACTCACTCAATTCCCCCAAGACTATATAAGGAGACCAAGGACCTCAAATCCCTCCGATGTGGGACAACTCAACACCCCTCCTCACGCCCAGGCCTGCAAACTGAAGCGTGGACAACATAAATGGGGGCCCAACGTCGGTAACAATTATTGGGATGGGCCTGACTCTGATACCATGAATTATGGACCTTGGGCCTAACTCAACTCCAAAAGCTAGCTTATGAGGTGAGGATTTCCCAAGACCATATAAGGAGACCAAGGACCTCAAATCCTTCCGATGTGGGACAACTCAACAACTAAGAATTTTTGTACTTATTTCAACTGTAATTGATAACACCGTTAATTCCCCGGCAACGACGCCAAAATTTGATCATGCTCAACTATGCCTTATAAAAACGACAAAGCGGTCGTTGTCAATATAATCCGGATATTAAGTTCAGAGTTGTAAAGACACGTAAAATTTCATGTCTAAAATAATGCCCGAATAGGTCCCTGTGTTGTTATAACTGTAGAATTTCTTAAAATAGACCCTTTTGAGTAAAAAGTACCCCGGGACTTAAAAGATAAAATTTTCCGGAATTGTGTAGATCTGCGGTCCACTATGCGATCGCAGATCAGGTATGCAGACCGCATAGTGGTCGCATACCTGGACAGCTTGCTGTTCAATTTGAGGACAGCTATGCGGCCCAAGATGCGATTGCATTTCGAGAATGCGGGCCGCATAGTTGTCGCATTCTTGCACCTTGGTTCTTGCGGAGGGAGTTATGCACGCACTATGCGATCACATAACATGTACGCGTACCGCATAATGGTCGCATACTAGGGCAGTCCGGTTCCCCTTTTGGCCCACTTGAGGGCCAACTATGCGACAGGAATGCGGACCGCATAGCAGGAATGCGATCGCATTCCTGACCGCATTTCCTGCTTCGGGGCTCTTTTAATTTTTAATTTTACACCCGACCCCCAGTTTAATAAAACACCCCTCCCTTCATTTTTAGCATGCATCTGAACAAAAATAGAGAGAAGTGAGAGTGGGTTCTAGAGAGAGAAGCCCTCATCTTCCCCAAATCGATTTTTCAAATATCGCTCAGGCCAGAAACTATCGAGTAATGTTCGTCTTCTTCACTCTAAGAGGTAAGTCCCCACCCCATTTCCTTTTAATTCTCAGGTTTTAGCTAAAAAGGGTTTAGTTAAGCTAAGGGACCACATGGTGTTTGATAAAATGCTCAAATGAATTCAAGATTCCTAATTCTAAGGTAAATGTGTCGCATTGTGAACTAGATTGACGGTGCTAGATGGTTTGGTGAATTGTGATACATATTAAAGGAGAATTTCGACTCGAGGTATGTATGGATAACTTTAATCTTCGTAGAGTCACCTTGTTGGTGTCCGAGCATTTGGTATGAGTTTCTTGATGAGCATATGTGAAATTGATTCTCCAGCTGTGTTAAGGTGTAAGATTTGATTCTCTAATTTTCTTAGTCGATTAACATGCTAACTGAAATTGTGAAAGGTGATTTCTTTGTGATTACCCTATCATGTGCAAGGTTCGTTAAATGCTTTGATATGTTGGTATGAAAGAATGGTAACAGAACCAAATGTGTGAATGTATCTAAGTATTAGGGGCTGAGTAGCAAGCGATGAAAAGGAGTTGTGAATTGATTTAAATGACTATGCCAATATCGTATATGACTTATTGTTTAGCAAGTATTAGTGTGGTGTGATTTCATGCGGATTGTTTGTTGTAATGAATTTATGTTCTTGTTGGTGAAAATCTTTGTGATTGAATTAATGGTTGATAAAGACTCCTGTGAAAACATGATTCTTTGGTTGTTATAAAATTGTACTCTTGATGATATGAAGCCTTGTGATTGAATTGTGGGATGTTATTGTTGCTTTGAAATATGATTGTCCGGTGGGATCGGGTTGCCCGCCGCAACAGGAGGAATAAGGGTGATATGTGAGAAGTAATAAGGGTGGAATGTGATTGTACGGTGGGATCGGGTTGCACGCCGCAACAGGAAGTAATAAGGGTGGATTGTTGAGAAGGAATAAGGGTGGAATATGATTGTGTTGAAATAAGAATCTGTGAAACTCTCAATTGTGTTTGCTTATGTATCTGTGCACTATTTGTTGTTTCCTTTAACTTTCCCCTATCTGTGTATTGTTTGGTTTTACTTAGAGTAAAGTTTTTTCATACATACTAGTACTGTTCAACGGTACTAACGTCCCTTTTGCCGGGGGCGCTACATCTTTTATATGGATGTAGGTGGTTCCATAGCAGGTAGCTCAGCTCGCCGTTAGTGGTGCCTCCTATTCATCTCCCCAGCAGTTCTGGTGAGCCCCATTTCCTCTCGGGGCCGTGTGTGTACTATATCATTCTCTTTTGCTTATGTTGTAAAAGGTATAGTCAGGGCCTTATTGCCGGCAAGTTTATGTAAAACTCCTAGTACTCTTAGAGGCTCCATAGACACTGTGTGGTTTGTATATATATATATATATTTTTTTTTTTTGGGTGGTAGTTGTACTCACTCGTAATTGTGGATCGCACCGGAAATATTGTATGTAACTTGTATGTTTTGAATCTTCGATTGTTGAAAGTTAAAAGAGGAAAATGAATTTATGTGGTAAATCGTACTTTGAATCTAAATTGGCTAATTCATACAGAACAATGTGTGTTATGAACACGGGGTAATGCGTTGGGTAGAAAAGGCAATCCGGGACCGCTTGACTAGGTTCATCCGGTTAGGCACCGGTCTCGTCCCTCGGTTTTGGGGCGTGACAAACTTGGTATCAGAGCCTAAGGTTTTAAAAGTGTTCTAGGATGTATCGGAGCCGTGTCTAGTAGAGCCCTTCTTTTGCTGTGTTGTCGACCACATCTATAATTAGGGGGCTGCATGGACATTTGGGAAAGTACCCTTTTATTGCTATTCTATATCGTTCGATGTGGTGAAAGGTGAGGTTGTCTATCTCTAACTCGTGCATTTCCCCAATTTTTCAGTAAATGGCACCCAAGAAGAGAGCTCGATTCGGCTTAGAGGCCAATGCCACCCCAAGTGTGGCCATATATTCCTTATCTGACGATGCGGGTGAGAATGATTCCCCGACCCTGAATCTGCCTGAACCTTCCATTCCAGGACAAATTGTTCCAATTCCCGCTCCAGCGGGGGGTGCCACAGTCCCTCCCGATGATGTTCCTAATCCTTCCTCAGTCCCAACTTCTGGCCCCGGTATTTCTGATGGGGACCTCAGGGGAGCTATTCAGATGTTGACTCAGCTAGTGGCCTCCCAGGCCCAAAGATCACATGCTGCCCCTACTTCCTCTAGCGAGCAAGGGGATTCTTCGGGTTCCAGAGTCAACCAGTTTCTGCGATTAACCCCTCCAGAGTTCACATGCACCGACCCAGAGGCCGATCCTCAGGATTTTGTAGATGAAATGTACAAGACTCTCCGGGTTATGAGGGATACTGAGATAGAGGGGGTGGAGTTAGCTTCCTATAGGTTGAAGGGAGCGGCATATTCATGGTTCGATATGTGGGAGAGTTCCCGTGGAGAGGGGAGCCCTCCGGCAAGGTGGGACGAGTTTGTGGATGCTTTCATGGATCATTTCTTGCCTGCCGAGACTAGGGCATCCCGTGCTGTAGAGTTTGAGGTCCTTAAGCAGGCAACATGAGTATTTGGGAGTACCATATGGAGTTTGTGCGCTTGTCCAAGTATGCTACCCACATGATGCCAACTATGGAGGCCAGAGTTCATCGATTTGTTCAGGGCCTTGGTCCCTTGGTTGTCAATGAGGCTGCTACAGTTGCTTTGCACTCATATATGAACTATGGGAATATTGTGGGATTCGCCCAGGCTACGGAGGCTCGGAAATTAAAGATAAGAATAGAGAGGGAGAGTAATAGTAGGGCCCGGTCAGCGGGCAACCCCGGGAGTTCAGTTGGAGGAGGAAGATCAGCCCTGGGGAGAGGGTCATCAGGGCCATCTCGGTCCTATGCTCAGTCCTCAGCCAGTGCGCCGCCATCAGGGCACAACTATCAGCTGGGAGGTCGCTTTGGGCCCGGTTCAGACAGTAGGAGGTTCCATCAATCGGGTCATTCTGGTGGGAGGTTCCAGCAGCAGCGGAGGGCCCCATGTCCTAAGTGTGGGAGGTTCCATTTTGAGCCATGTTACCTGGATATCCCGGTATGCTATAGATGCGAAGTGAGGGGCCATGTTCAGCGAGATTGTCGTGCGCCCAGTCAGGGCACAAGTAGGGGTACTGCTCAGCCGTCCAGTTCTTCGGCCGCTACATCTTCAGCATGCCCTCCAGCTCCAGCAGGGCGCGGTGTAGCTAGGGGTAGAGCACGGGGTCAAGGGGGACCCAATCGATTCTATGCCTTGAGTGGTCTCCAGAGTGCGGAGGCTTCTCCAGATGTTGTCACAGGTATTCTGACTGTCCAATCGCATGATGTTTATACTCTTATTGATCCCGGGTCTTCATTGTCATATGTCACTCCATTTATTGCTTCAAGTTTTGGGGTAGAACCCGAACAACTTCATGATCCGTTCTCTGTGTCAACTCTGGATAGTGATTCTATCACGGCCGCGCGAGTCTATAGGAATTTTGTGGTCACGGTGTGTGGTCGAGATACCACGACCAATCTCATTCAACTAGGAATGGGGAATTTTGATGTTATCATGGGAATGGATTGGCTCTACTCGTGCTTTGCTAAAGTCGACTTCCGAACCAGAATTATGAGGCTTGAGTTTCCTAATGAACCAGTTATTGAATGGAAAGGGTATGCTGTTGTGCCGAGGGGTAGGTTTATTTCCTATCTTAAGGCCTCCAAGATGATCAGGAAGGGGTGAATCTATCATCTGGTCCGGGTTGCAGACACCACTTCAGAGGTGCCTGCTCCCGAGTCCGTGCCGGTCGTGAATGAATTTCTTGAAGTATTTCCGGACGAGCTTCCTGGGATTCCGCCAGATAGAGAGATCAATTTTGAGATTGATGTATTTCCACATACGCAGCCAATATCTATGCCACCTTACAGTATGGCGCCAGCAGAATGGAGAGAGTTAAAAGAACAATTGAAAGATCTATTAGAAAAGGGTTTCATTCAGCCAAGTGTGTCGCCTTGGGGCGCATCGGTTTTTTTTGTCAGAAAGAAGGATGGATCGCTTCAGATGTGTATTGGTTATCGGCAGCTCAACAAGGTCACCATAAAAAACAAATACCCATTGCCTCAGATAGATGATTTATTCGACCAATTGCAAGGTGCTAGGTTTTTCTCCAAGATTGATTTACGGTCCGGGTATCACCAGTTAAAGATCAGGGAGCAGGATATTCCTAAGACTGCCTTCAGGACTCGTTATGGGCACTTTGAATTTCTGGTAATGTCTTTTGGGCTAACCAACGCCCCAACAGCTTTTATGTATCTTATAAATCGGGTTTTCAAGCCGTTTCTTGACTCCTTCGTGATAGTCTTCATTGATGACATCCTTGTTTATTCGCGAAGTCGGGAAGATCATGCTAATCCCCTTAGGGAAGTTCTGCAGACTCTTCATCAGCACCAGTTGTATGCAAAGTTTTCAAAATGTGAGTTTTGGGAATCAGTCACCTTTTTGAGCCATGTTGTTTCCAGGGAAGGGATTCAGGCTGATCCCTAAAAGATTGCAGCGGTAAAGGATTGGCCTAGACCAACGGCCTCGATAGGTCCCCAAATATCACATGCTACTATCAACAAGTAAGGACCAACACTTAATTACAATTTTTCAAGTCATGAAGGATATATCGAGTATAATCGGACTCCTAGCGACGACACGCACGAGTTATGCCGAGGTCGTACGACCCGATCCATAACAATCATGTACATACACCACTGAGGTCATACAACCCGATCCATGGATGCATCACATTATATATAATTATTGCCGAGGCGTTCGGCCCGATCCACAGGAGCGGAAAACTCTTCGGACTACGAGTTAAGTGTTTACAACTCTAAGGTACGCCCAAAAAAGAATTTAAATTTCAATCAATCATTAAACATTCCGCCAAATCACAAAGTAATGATGCTCGGTTTAACATAATCATTAACCAAACTTTAATTATTAATACAAGCAATTAAACTAGCAAATTGATTTCAAACAGTGCAAGTAATTGCATAATAAAGTCCTATGTCGACATGGACATAACATGAATTTTAGCTACGTACGAACCATCGTCACTTCATGCGTACGTAGCTCCCACAATTCGTAGAAAATAACAATTTAAACACATTTGGGGTTAATTCCCTCTTACAAGTTTAGGCAAGAGACTTACCTCGTTTCTAAGTCCACTTCCCGGTCCACAAATCACACTAAAATCCTCAAGTAGGTGCCAAGCAATCTGAAACTAGCCAAAAGTTGTACAAACTAATCAATAATTTCTCAAAAGTTCATAATTTAACTATTAGAGTAATTACCCAACCCAATGTAGAAGGTTCCCAAAATTCACCCCCCCCTCCCGAGTCCATGTACCCGGATTCCCGAAAGTTTTGTACAAAATTGTTACCCATAACCTCAAAGATACAAATATATAATTTCTACTCAATTCCATAACCATTTTCGTGGTCTAATCCCATTTTTATCAAAACCTAGTTTTTCAACAAACTCCTCAAATTCCACCTTTTACATGTTAAAATATATCCATAATCTATGTATTTAACTTACATTGTATAAACATCAATTACCTTCAATAGCTAGGTGAAAACCTCTCTCCAAGAAGCTCTAGAATCGGCCAAGAAATGTAAGAAATGAACAAAATAGGCCAAAGTCCCGCTTTTAATCCACTGCCCATCGATCCTTCTTCGTGATCGTGGAAGAAGCCTCGAGAGCGCGAAGACAAAGCTCCCCAAATCCCAGGAAACCTTCATCGTGAACCCGAGGGAAGTCTTGTGATCAGGAAGGCTTGGCCCGCCTGAGCATCGCGAATGCGACTATACCTTCACGAACGCGAAGGGTAATGGGTGATGACCCCCTCCTAGGTCCCTTTCTTCTATACGAACGCAAAAGGGCCTTCGCGAACGCGCAGGCCTAAGACCTTAACCTTCCCGAACGTGGCCACCTGGTCTCGAAAACGAAGAACAAATCAACCCACTGCCCAAATCCTTCCTAGAGAACATGTGAGGACCTCCACGTTCGTGAAGAAGGAAACCAGAACCAACAATGCATCTGATTTGGACTAAGCTCCAAGCGGGCCGAAATATATTTGAGCCATCCGGGACCACGTCAAACTGCACCAACAAGTCCACAAACATAATACAAACCTGCTAAAACCCTCAAAACATGTAAACCAACATCAAAACCAAGAACCACACCTCAAAACCAAATTAATCAACTTATGAACTTCAAACTTTTCAACTTACTCCGAACGCGTCGAATCATACTTAGACATCTCAAATTGACATCCAATTTTGCGTACAAGTCATAAATCTCCATACAGACCTATTCCCAGGATCATAATACCAAAAGGACATCGAAAACACCAAAGTCTACTCTAAACCAAATATAAAGAACTAGAAAACCTTCAACGTGCCAACTTTCAACATTAAGCACAAAAACGCTTCCGGATCATCCAAAAATCGATCCGAGCATACGAGCAAGTCCAAAATCATCATACGAACCTATTAGAACCATCAAATCCCGGTTCCGAGGTCGTTTAATAAAACTTTTGTCTCAAGTCAAACTTGGCTATCTTAGGCCACTATTAAAGAACTTAGTGTTCTGATTTTAACTCGAACCCTTCCAAACCTAAGCCAATCATCCCTGCAAGTTATAAAATAGATAAAGCACATACGAGGAGTCTTAATTAGGTTAACGAGGATCTAGAAAGAAATATGACATGTTGGGTCATTACAAAAAGGTATCCAAACCAAAGGTGAAAGAGTGTTTCGGATCAAAAGGTTAGAACCAGAAAGAAGATCAGGAAAAAATAGGTATGGACCTTACGTGGAAGCTACGAGGTGAGATCTCAATCCAAAACCAGAACATGAACACTTTGATCAGAGATCACGATAGAAAGAGGCATGTTCTTCCTCTTGATTTAGAAAAGAACATGATATAGCAAGAAACAACAATCATAATTCCCGATAGAAAATATGAGATTACAACTGCAACATCAGTTCTTCTGAGTTAGTAGTTGTGTTAAGAGACATGGGTGATAAGGTACGATGATCTAAAGAGATGATATTAGATCCTAGCAAAACAAGTTAGGAATTCTTGTTTGAATTCCATATTAATCACGGTCACAGAACAACATATTGTAGTCTCATACAAGTGAATGTTGATTATTTACTGAAAAAAGGGCTATCTCACTAACTTATTTAGTGAAAAAGGAAAGCAGTCTTATTTGATAAACAAGGAGGAACCACTGAAGCCCTCTGTTGCCAAATAGGACAATGGATGTAATAACTTGGGGTGAGGAGGTCAATGGAGTTACATACACTGTAGCAAAAAGAACAACCAAAATCGTAGTGACCCACGAGGATGATACTAATGTTAAATCAGTTTTGATTGATCCAGGTAGCTCTATGAATATCATATATATTACTGAGAGTAGTTGATGAAATGCAATCAATTAATCGTGTGATACCCAATGCTCGATCTTTGTCAGGGTTCGACAATTCAAGTGTCATAATAAAGGGAGAAATAAACCTATCTACATTTGCTGAGGGTGTCGTGAAAGACACCAAATTCCAAGTGGTGAATGCAGACATGGTTACAACGTAATTTTAGGAAGGCCATGGATTCATGAATGGATGTAGTAACATCAACTTTACACCAAGTTATAAATTTCTGTTGTAGTGGGGAATTTGTCAGATCATAGGAGATAAAAAATGGCACGAGAAACCAACATGGTGCGACGGCGAGTAGAACATCCAAAGATGGTGATAACAATAACAATTACAGTGTTATGTTGAGGAGAATTTATTTCCTACCTCAATTGAAAGTGCAAGGAATAAAGCAGATATAGATGCGACACCTGAGGTGATCCAAGTCCCAGAGGAGAATGAAACTATCAAAACAATTATGGAAGAACTCAAAGTTGTTGTATTGTTCGTCCACTAGACTGACAGAAAAGTCTGTATTGGGACAAACCTAAATCCGGAGTTGAAAAGTAAGTTAATTGAATTTTTTATGCACTAACACTGATTGTTTTGCCTAGTCATACTCAGATGTGACAGGTATCCAATTGGAGCTAATGTCTCATAATTTAAATGAAGATCCATTACATCCTCCGGTAAAGCAAAAGAAGAGAAACCAAGGAGCATTCAAAATTTAGGCAATTTGAGATGAGGTAAATAAAATCCTGAAAATTGGTTCAATTCGTGAGGTAAAGTACCCTGACTGGTTAGCCAATGCTGTTGTAGTGCCTAAGAAAAATGGAAAATGGCGAGTATATGTAAATTATACATATCTAAATAAGTCATGCCCTAAAGATTCATTTCCTCTACTGCATACAGATCAATTAATCGATTGTAATGCTGGTCATGAACATTTACAATTTTTAGATGCTTATTCTGGATATATTAGAATAAAAACGGATCCCGTGAACAAGGAAAAAACTTCTTTTATTATAGACATATGGGACTTGTTACTACAAAGACATGCTTTTTGGCTTGATGAATGCTAGAGCTACATACCAGAGGTTGGTGACAAAATATTTCAAGAAATTTTTGGGAAAATCATGAAAGTATACATCGATGACATGCAAGTAAAATCAGCGCAAGCTGAAGATCATATCAAGCATTTGAATAAAATATTTGACATACTTCGCAAGTACAACATGAAGTTGAACCGGGAGAAGTGCGTCTTTGGTGTAGCCTAAGGTACATTTTTAGGTTTTCATGTCTATAACAGAGGGATCCAAGTAAATTCGCCTCTGATTAAAAAATTCGAAGAGATTTCGGATGCAGTTACGAGTACAAAGTACAAAGGTGAACTAGGAGAGTAGCAGCTCTGGGTAGATTCATATCTAAATCCCTAGAGAAACGTTTTAAATTCTTCTCATTATTGAAAAAGTAAAATTAGTTTGAGTGGACTGGTGATTGACAACAAGTTTTAAAATATTTGAAAGCATATCTATCAAAACCACCTCCGTCTTCAAAGCCAAGGGATGGAGAGGGATTACTCATCTACTTAGCCTTATCAGAAGTGGCAGTGAGCGCGGTATTAGTGCGAAAAGAAAAAGATATGCGATCTCCAATTTACTATGTTAGTAAGTCTTTGTTGGACGTTGATACATGATATCCACATTTAGAAAAACTAGCACTGACATTAATAATGACATCAAGAGAGGTACGGCCCTATTTTCATTGTCATCCTATTTCCGTTGTAACTACTTTTTCATTAAGAAATATTTTACATAAACATGAATTATTAGGGAGATTAACTATATGGGCAATAGAAATTAGTGAATATGATATTTTTTATCAGCCTCGAACTGCCATAAAGTCACAGGTACTAGAAGATTTCGTATTTGATTTCAGTTCAATCTTACTTCTTGAAGTTAAAAAATGGGGGACGAGTATTTACCGGATCTAATCTGGGGACGTGGATATTATACACTGATGGATTTTCAAATGTAAAGGGAGAATATTTGAGTATTGTCTTAGTTTCACCTTGAGGAAAAATTATTAGACAACTCATAAAATATTACCCTATAACTAATAATGAAGCAGAGTATGAGGCATTGTTTGCAGGCTTAGAACTTGCAAAAGAGATTAGAATTGATCAAGTTGAAATCAAAAGCAGTTCTCAACTCGTGGTAAATCAAATTCAAGGGAATACATGGCTAGAGAAACATGAATGCAGCAATACTTGAAAAAAGTACAGGAATTATTGCATCAGTTCCGAGTGTGGAACGAAATTCAAATTCCAAGAGAAGAGAATGCGGAGGCTGACACATTAACAAATCTGGGATCAATAGCCGATGTGTCAAATATAGAAAATGCAATCATAGTACATCTATTCCACTCAATACTCGATCAAGCCAAGAATGAGGTAAATTTTAATAATTTAACGTGAAATTGGAGAAATTAATTCGTGAATTATTTGCAGTATGTAGTATTACTTGAGGATAAAACAATCCCAATGGTTACGAATGCAAGCATCTCGATACTGTTTAAAAGAAGGCGATTTGTATAGAAAGATGTTTGGTGGACCCTTAGCTCAATGCCTTGGGCCCTCACAAATTGAATACGTGATGCGAGAGGTACATGAAGGACTTCGTAGAAATCAGCTGGTGGGAAGTCACTAGTGAAAACACTAATAAGAGCAGGGTATTACTGGCCAAAAATAGAAGACGGGGCGAAAAACTTCGTAAAAAGGTGAGATAAATGCTAACAGTATGAAAATAATATACATCAATCAACATAATTTCTTCATTCGTTATCAAACCATGGTCATTTATTAATTGGAGAATAAATATTGTAGGTCCTCTACTGCAAGCATCAGGAAAGATATATTTTTTATTAATTTTAACTAATTACTTTTCTAAGTGGATGGAAGCAGGTACATTCAAATAGGTGCGAAAAAAATAAAAATATCGACTTCATTTGGAAGAATATAATATGTAGATTTAGGGTTCCGAGAGAAATTATATGTGATAATGGACCAAAATTTATGAGAGGAAAGGTCATCGACTTTTTCAAAGGATGGAAAATCAAAAGGATTACTTCAGCACTATATCATCCCGTAGCTAATGGACATGCGGAGTCGACAAAGAAAATTATTGTCAATAATATAAAGAAACGTTAGAAGCTTCAAAAGGCAAGTAGACTAAGGTGCTACCTAGGGTGTTATGAGCCTACAGAATAATGACAAAAAATAAGTATGGGGAAACTCTATTTTCGCTTGTTTGTGGTACTGAGGAACTAATTCCAGTAGAAATAGAGGAACCGAGCCTGAGGTTTGAACACAAAAATGAACTACCCAATGAGAAAGAACTTCGAACAAATTTGGATTAGGCAGAAGAATGAATGGAAGAAGCTTTGATACGGATGGCAACACAAAAGCAAAGGATTGAGCGTTATTACAACAGGAGAAAGAATCTACGATATTGTAAGATTAGAGACTTCATCCTTAAGAAGGTGTTTCAGTCAACACAAGCGGTAAATGCAAGAAAATTAGGTCTGAACTGCGAAGGACCATATCGAGTTGGAGGAATTTCTAGGAAAGGAGCATACGAATTGGAGACCATGGACGGTAAAGTGTGACCTTCCAATCGAAATGCAGTACAGTTGATGAAATACTACTTTTCAGCAAGTGCTTACAATCAGGTGTCTCAAAGTTCAATATTTATTTCTTCGTATAATATTTTCTAACCTTTTTAGATGATACAAAAAAGTTAATCCAAACCAGATGATGATATTAGACCCAAAGGATACGCGAAATACTTAATTATTCTCGATCAAGGTTACAACAATTCTGATAGGTCATCATCTAAAATATTATCTCTGAGTCCCGTGTGTATTTCCTTTTTCAAGAAAAGGATCGTGGAGGAAAGTTAATCCAATGTTCAAATTTTAATATTTTAAATTTCAAACACTTGGAGAACAATACATATGAAAGAAGCATATCTCAAAAATTTCTCAAAGAAAACCTTGAAGAAAATTTTAAATTTTCAAGCTCAAAGATTGAATAGGAAGTGAGTTAATTGAAGATTCAAAAGGAAACTCCCAAGAGCTATTAGGTTAAAACTGCAAAAATAGTCACGGAATGAGTATGCCTTACCTGTAAACCTGCTACAAGAAAGAAATTATAAAAATGATATACATGAATATTTTCTTTGAAAGTTCAAATAAAACTTTTTCAAATTATTCATATTTCATATTTTTACACCAACATGAAGATGACGTTATCTTCATAAGTGTCGTTTACATAAAAGTGTCTTCTTTTATAAGTAAGACAGTGTATATTTAGCTACAACATATTAAAGTATACATCCTACTTAGATAATGCAGAAAAAGGCTCAAACAATAAAGAGCAAAAGAACATATAAAACATACTGAAAGTTAACATTGATGTTGATAAATGTTTCTAAAAACAAACCAAAACATCCAAAAATATCCATACTTAAAAAAACATAAAAAATAACTGTTGTAAAAGAAAACTAAGGAGCATCTTGGGAAGGAGACAAATGATCAACTTGGGGATTAGAATTTGAAGGCTAAGGATTAGCAGGATCACCCTTCGTATCGTCTTTGTTTACATCACCCCTGGAGATTTCATCCTCGGGTGTAGAGAAATTTTGACATTGCTGAGTAGTCTCAACTGCTTCCTTAGCCCTGGTAATCTCAGTTTTGAGATCAAACCCTTCTTGGCTAGCTTCAGTCAAAGTCTCAAGACGAGTGTTCAGGAAGGACCAGCTCACATCCAGAGTTAGTTTTTCCTCGAGAGCCTCGTAGTCTTTCTCTAGTTGTTCAACTTCAATCCTTAGTTCTTGTTTTTTAGCTTTGGCAAAGTCATATAAGACCTTCAAAGGTGCCAATATAGATTTAAGGAACTTAACTCTGTTGGACTAGGGGTGGAGATATTCTTGAGCTTGAGTCAATGCTTCTTTTTGAAGCAGAAGTTCTTTCAAACTTCGAATCTACTCAGTGGCCCTTGAATGCTGCTCATCCAAAGTGGCCTCCATCCTAGCTTTTCCTGCTCTGCCTGATTGGTAGAAGCCTTCATTATTGCTAACTAGCAGTAGTGATCCTAAGCTATTGCTCCAGAGTTTATTTGTCACCGGCCAAGACATCCTTCTCTAGTTGAAGGCCCTTGAATTGCTCTTTTCAGTTGTCAGCTTATGTGCCTAACTCTGCAACTTGTTTCTAAGTTCCAGCCAATCTCCTCATCAGCTCTGTACCTGTTAAGTTGATCTACAATAAGGCGAGGTAAAAAGTGTTATAAGCCTATGCAAGAAAGAAATGAACGAAATAAAAGAGAAAGACATACCTTGAGAGCAAAATGAATTACACCATTCATCAAAGTAATAGAGGAGTAGGAGTCAAGTGTTTTCCTCTTGATAGGACCGATCAAAGGCTTCAACCAAACCGCAGCCCGGTGAGGTTTCTTCAGCAAGTTGATACCCTCGAGGACTTTGATCATAACTTATTTCCTACCGTCCTTGGTGGAAGGACCGATTTCATCTTGAGGGAGAGTAGCGGGAGCAACTGAACTCATAGGAAGAATATCAAGAGGTGGCTCTTCATAAACGAATCCAAATTCTTCCTCTTCACCCTCAAATCCTTACGCAAATAACATTCAAAAAGGCTTGAAGGAGGGTTAAAACTAGGTGCAAAGGGACGTTTTCAGGTTCATCAACCAAGTGAAAAGACACGAAGCCTGAAGGATGATTTTGAGGAACTTTGGATTCATCATCCAAATGATTCGCCTCCTAACTCGAGGCCTCTTTACATAGGAACCTTCATTTTCGTCCTCTTCATCAGAAGCAAGGGATTTTTTAGTCTTCCTCTTTGAAGAAGACATATTCAAAATCAGCTCCTGATCAACGTTAACATTGAGTCTAACTGTAGGAGTAGGAGGGGGACGAACTGTGGATTGAAAACCCTGAAAATAAAAGAATGTCAAAATAAGAAGGAAAAAGGATATATTCATGGTAAAATAAAGTAGCATACTATGAGTTTTGACTTTTTACCCAAACTTTGGGAAAGAATTTCTCCATAGGAGCAGCATATAACTTTTTTTCTACTCAATTACGGAAGTCAGGAAACTTACATAGACTTCCATGATTGATATAAAAGAAGAAAACACGATCAAGAAGGTTAGTATTCTAAGAAAGAAAAAAATGGTAGAATGTAGAAATAAAGGAAAGCGCTTACGTGCAAAATTCTAATTTTCGGGGAAATGAATATTCTTTTTACCCACTAAAGCACTTGTAGTGACAACATCGAGCTGAGCATACTAGCCTTGGTCATGGTCATATTCATGAATAACTAAGACACACTTACTTTTTTCTGCGAGTGTGAAAACACCCGCACAAAAAGTTTTTAGGGAATATATATGGAGGAGATATCGAATAGTGAAAGGGGTAGAAACTAAGCCCGACAGATACAAAGGCATGACACTGCCCTCCATATTATCAGACCTATTTTCCTGAGGCAAATATTGAAATAGCGGCAGAACTCTAGAATCACTAGGTCAATTGGAGGTTTAAATCATAAGATAAAAGGAAAAGTGTAGATGAATGATTCACTATCACGGTGAGTGGTTATTAGGTCAATAGCACTAGGGGCTGTGATTGAGAAATTGTGATTTCAATGGCATTCTCTACGTACAGGAGGAAGAAGACCATATTTAATAAGGGGAGGATAGAGATAAACAGGTTTCAACGCTTCTATAGAGGAAACTTCATTACTCCACGCCTCACAATCAGAGATAAGAGAAAATTCTTGAGGAACAATCTCTAAAACTAAAGGTTCAGGTAGTAGTTTGTTTTGATCCCTAAAAATCGCTGCAAATAGCAGAGCCAATCACGATAACACACATGTCTTGGGAATTGAATGGAAGAGGCATATGTCTCTTCTCTTCTGAAGCAAATGATAATGATATGAGGAAGATGTGTGATATTTTAACTTCAATACCACACAAAAGGGGGGGGGGGGGGGGATTTGTGGGGGGTCAAATGTTTCTCTTAAACTGATTATGGAAGGACCTGGTTCTTCTAAGTGTTCCTTAACCTACTATTGCTAAAATAGTAAATGCGGAAAGTAAAGAACACAAGTATTTTACATGGAAAATACCTGGCTCAAAAGGTGAAAAAAAACCACGACCTACTTCCCAGTTGGATTTTCCCAAACTCTCCACTAAATCACTGAGCCAAAAATTGCATTTACAGAAACACTTTTGTAAACCTAGGACTAACTCTACTCCCTTGTAGCAAACAACCTCTAATTGTTGTGACAACTTCAAGTTAGCTCTGACTTGAATACTCTGAGTACATATTGCAATTGGCTCTAGATAAAGCTGAAAGGTAAAATATGAAAACACATGCTACAAATGAACTAGATAAATGATAGACACTTGGAATTGGTTCTTCTATCCGGTTCATCTAGCTTTAGGTTTGCACACCGGAATCACACACAAATTGTTTGCAAAATGCCTTGCTATTTTACTCTCAATTCCTGTTTAACTTCTGCGTTTGTGTATGCCTGTAGAATGAGAACATCCTGAAATATATAGAGTTAGTAGATGAAGAGATAACTAGAGTTCTAATGCTACTCTTCCTTGGTGGAAGAATTCTAGTTGATCTCAACTCCTAACTCCTTCTTTATCTTGTATCATGCTCTCTTTGAGTAAGGAGTTCTTCTCCTTATCAATTATGTAACCTTTTCGATCAGGAGATATCAATTATGCCAAGTTAAGTTTATCTCCTTCACGTTCATCCCACTTGCTCGAATCTGCCCATTTCTATGCACACAAGGGATGGACCTGGTTCATGCCTGAGCTTCCTTTGTCAATCTTCAAAACTAACTTTCACTTGGGACAACAAATTCCCCCTTTTTGATGATGACAAACTCAATGCTTTTCATAAGCTCGGGCCCTGATTAAACTTAGCTCAACATCAACACAATGTTAGAAACAATTTTCCTTTTATTTTCCTTTTTATCACTTTTCATCAAGGACCAGGTTCATTAGGTTATAAATATCACCGTTCATCATGTAAAGCACAACCTTTCCCCCCTTTTTGGCATCATCGAAAAGTTGCATAAAAAATGTGTGATTCCCAGATTTTAAAACTTACTCACGGCCACTGAGGCTACTTCAAATGCATTCATGGATTAAACATCAACAATCAAGCTATGAATTTAAACTATCAAAGAAATATAAACAGACAATTAGAGCAAAAACCAGCTAATTTCATTAATAGTTGATGTGATTCTTCCACAAAACATAAAAAGAAATAAATATATTAAAAGCATGAGCAAACAAAAAAATCGCAAACTGGGTCACTGAAGGGTCTACACTAGGTTAGGAGCTTAAGGCTTGGAAGAACTAGGGGCTTGGTTTTTGGCTTGGAGAAGTTTCAGCATGTCTTGAAGAATTCCATCATTCATCTCCCTTTCTCTTGCCAGCTCCATTTTGAGAGCATCTCTATCAGAATCTACCTCAGCCAACCGTGTTTTCAGCCTTTCTATCTTAGCATCCTTTGCCTCACTCTCCTGTACCAAGGCTCTGGCCTTGATATTGATGGGTACCTTCATAGACGAACCAGGTTCATTTGGAGTGGCATGGACCTCATAGTCACAAGCAATCAGAGTGTTAGCACCAAACTGATCTTTTATTGTAGCCATTTACCACTTCTTTAGAGGCACCTTACAATGTGCAAGCATAGTTGTGAGAATGAAGCCATAGGGAATGGGATGAGCTTTGGAGCCGTTTATAACCCTATCAAAGAGCTGGATTATAAATCCAGGCCAGTTAATATGCTTCCGACTATTCAAGTATTCCATCAGAACCAAGTCTATGAAGTTGGAAATGTGCCTCCTTTCCTGCCTACGCAGAACACACTTGTTGATGAATTCAAAGATCACCTTGTGGGGTGGCTTCATCTCACTCTTGTACACAACCTTGGGCTCACTTTCCTCCTTATTGTCACTGAATTTTCTGGTGATAGCAAGGGTAGTAGGACGGTTTTCTACGCTTGGACATTCATCTTTGTGTAGTCGTTTTACCCCTCAACAGGTATGCCTAGAATTTCACCCAACTCCTTTTCATCGAGAGAGATTTTCCCTTCACCAAGATGGTAACCCTTCCATTCTTAACTTCAACATTTGCCATAAACTCAATAATTTCACTCCTTGCCAACCTGCCATCCGTCTGAAGGACCATGTCCTTCCAGACTTGCACTTACAGTTTGTCCAACAGCAACACCATCCCTTCCTCCTCCAAATCCCTGAGGAGTCATCCCTTCAAAATTGTCATTTTCCAAACTTGGCCATCTTGTCCATTTCAGTGTCTGATTCATCTTCCTCTTCTCCACTCTATTCCTCTTCCTCAGCAATTTTCACATGTTTAGTTTTCACTGCAGACCTGGTCCTTTTTGCCAGGGTGGATGGTTCAATAGACTTTGAAATAGAAGTAGACTTCTTAGTGGAAGTCTTGGCCTTTTTGGGCTTGGGAGTCTGAACCTCCACTTCTGCCGTCACATTTTCATCTTGATGGACCAAGTCCATCTCATCAACATCAACAGCCGCACTCACCTTCTTCTTCCCTTTGTCCACCCATTTCTTTTTGCTTTCTTCTAAGGCTCTTTGCAAATCTGCCTCATTCTGCTTTAGTTGACTTCTTATGGTTGTTCCTCTTGTGGGAAGAATTTCAAAAGTGTCAGAAGGGGAAACCTTCCTTTATTGTTAGCCCTAGCAGTGCCAGGGGTCTTAGCCCTCGAAGTTCTCTTCTTCTTGGTATTGTAGCTCTCACTCACTTTCTTCAACAGGTCTGCGAGGGTTTCTTCAATTGATGAACCACATTCATCTACATTTTGCCCAAGTTTAACCAGCCCTTCAGCGGCTTCTCCATACCACTTCCCCCCTATTTTCTTGACACTTTCCTCTACCTTATCTGACTTTTCTCCACAAACAACCATTATACCTGTATCAGGAGTGGGTGAACAATCAACCATTTTACCCATTCTCCTCTATTCACTATGAGCACCCTCACTCTCCTTTTCTTTTTGCCTTTTATTTTTACCACCTATCCTTCTGGACTCAAAAGTTTCTACATCAACCACAGATTCAACTAGAGCAAAACTGTTCTTCATATTCTCAGCTAACTCAGACATGACTTCAGAAGTAATATTTGGGGCAGATTTGAAGGAATCTTCAGAATTCTGGGGTTCTTGGGCTTGGCTAGCTTTCAATTGAGTGTCTAATTTCTTTGATAATTTACTCCTCGCCACTGTCCTGCGAGCAAGCTTCTTAACTCTTATTTTCTTAGGTTGAGGAGGGGTGGAAGATGAGGTGCATGGTGGAGGTGTACCAGGGTTTTCAGAAGGGTTAGTCATTATTATGCTTGTCAGAGGTAGATAGAAATTTGGAGGATGAGAGAAGATGGAGAGTATTTCGACGACTTGAAAATTTGGAGTGAAGACAGAGATGACGATCATCAATTTAAAGAGGGGTTTATTAATGGGTAACGACAGGCTTTTCAGACTTTTAGAAGTCTAATCAAACTGAAATGTCAGTTTTGAAGAGACGGTGGAGTCTTCCCTAGAATCTAGGTGGTTTAATTTGGTTAGGATTCTTTTGAACGGAACATGTTCAATTAAATTGGATAAATTTAAAAGGAATTTGGACTTGGGTAAACTCTGCTCATGATTCAAATATTATTATTTCAAATTATGTAGAGTGTAGAAATATATTGTGTTATCTTGGTGAACCGACATTGATGAACCAGGTTCTTCACTGAGAATTCTCTTGTGTAAGTCTAAATTTTCCACAATAGAGAAAATATCATTAGAGATTAATGAGTCATTTTAACACATGGCACAAGAGTTTACTATTTAAAGTATGAGGCCGAGCAAGAATTAATCTAGTTATGTTCACAATTTCCAGATTTTCTAACAAAAAAAACATTTTTTTCGTTGTGAATTCTGAACTAGTCCTTTTAGGTGATCTTCATCATCCATAATTCTAACATGTTCCTTTTAAAGTGATATCTACTTAGGACTTTTGTGAATATGTCAGCTATTTTCTTGTCAGTAGCACAAAATTCCATAGTGATAAACCCCTTTTCATGGTTATCCCTCAAAAAGTGATGCCTAATATCTATGTGCTTAGTTCTCTTGTGATGAACGGGGTTATTGGTCATACTAATTGCACTAGTGTTATCACAAAAAATAGGAAAACAACTCACATCAATTCCAAAGTCCATTAATTGTTGTTTGATCCACAACAATTGAGCACAACATGAGGCAGCAACAATATACTCAGCTTTAGCAGTAGATATGGTCACTGAGTTTTACTTTTTTGGTGGCCCAAGAGCCAAGAAAGTGTGCCATACCTGAGTGCTCTTTCTATCCACAAGAAAACCTGCATAATCAGCATCAGCATATCCCACAAGATTAAAATTACTACCTTTTGGATACCAAAGACAAAGATTAGTGGTGCCTTTTAGATATCTTAAAATTATCTTGACAGAAGTCAAGTGAGACATTTTTGGATTTGCCTGAAATCTTGCACAAAGGCCTACACTGAAAACAATGTCAGGTCTACTAGCAGTGAGATACAAAAATGAACCAATCATTCCCCTATACAACTTATGATCGACAGATGAACCAGGTTCATTTATATCCAAATTTGTAGCTGTTGCAATAGGAGTGTCAATTTCTTTGAAGTTTTCAATTTTAAACCTTTTAAGCAACTCTTTTACATACTCCTGCTGGATCTAGTTCCATTTGGATTTTGTTTAATTTGTAAGCCTAAAAAGAAATTAAACTCACCCATCATGCTCATTTCAAATTCACTTCCTATTAGTTTAGCAAATTCTTTACTTAGCTTATCAGTAGTTGCTCCAAAGATTATATCATCAACATATATCTGAACTACCAAAAGATCCTTACCTTTTTCTTTCAGGATTAAGGTATTATCAATTTTACCTCTCTTGTAGTCGTGCTCAAGCAAAAACTTTGATAATCTTTCATACCATGCTCTTGGGGCTTGCTTGAGTCCATAAAGTGCTTTGTCAAGTTTGTTCACATGATCAGGATTCTACTTGTTTTCAAACCCCGGAGGTTTCTTGACAAACACTTCTTCCTTTAGATAGCCATTGAGGAAAATACTCTTGATATCCATCTGGTGAATGGTGAATTCCATGTAAGCAGCAAAGTCTATGAGTAGTATTATTTCTTCCAACCTTGCAACTGGGGTAAATGTTTCATCATAGTTTATGCCTTCCCCTGGCTATATCCTTGAACCACAAATCTTGCCTTGCTCCTTGTAACGGTTCCATCTTCATCAAGTTTGTTTCTAAAGACCCATTTTGTGCCAATTACTGATCTGTCCAAGGGTCTTTGTACCAGATAACAAACTTGACTCCTTTCAAATTGGTTGAGTTCATCTTGCATTGCATTTACCCATTCTGCATCCTGCAAAGCCTCAGCAACATTTTTAGGTTCAATAAGAGACAAGAAGTATCAAACGCACAAAGATTATTTAATGAAGATCTGGTTTTGATTCTAGAGGTTGGATCAGTAATTTTGTTCTCAATGGGATGAGAACTTTGATACTTGTAAGGTCTGACAACCAACTGGTTTCCCCTTGATGTTCCTTCAGTGTTTTGTTGCTGCGGAACAGGTTCATGGACAGGTTCCATTGAGGTTTGAGGATCATTTCCTCTTTTTTCTATTCCCTTTGTCATGTTGCTCTGGGTGGATGAACCTGTTCCATCACATGTTCCTTCTTCTAGTGCAGCTTCAATCTAGGTTGTGGTTTCATTTAAGTTTCTTACCAACCCAATTGCTTCATCATCAAGTTCCCATCTCTTAGAAAGAATGTTAGTTTCATCAAAAACCACATGAATACTTTTTTCAACACACATAGTTCTTTATTATAGACCTTATAAGCTTTACTATGTGAAGAATATCCCAAGAATACTCACTCATCACTTCTGGGATTAAACTTGCCAAGGGAGTCTTTACCATTGTTTGCGTAAAGCACTTACATCCAAATTCCCTAAGATGAGATATATTTGGTTTTCTCCCTTTAAGTAAATCATATAGAGTCTTCTCAACAAGAGGTCTATTCATGCACCTAGTTATGATGTAGCATGCAGTATTTATAGCTTCTGCCCAGAAGCTATGGGGAAGTTTACTAGAAAGAAGCATAGTCCTAGCCATATCTTCAAGTGTCCTATTCTTCTTTCAACTACTCCGTTTTGTTGTAGAGTCCTAGCAACAGAAAAATTATGATTAATGCCATGCTCATCACAAAATTCAGCAAATTTAGCATTTTCAAATTCAGTGCCATGATCAGACCTAAGTGATGCAAGTTAATTACCTAGTTGTTTTTGAGTTTTTCTAACAAAAGAAGTGAACATGTCAAATGCTTCATCTTTATATGTTAAAAACAATGTCCAAGTAAACCTAGAGTAATCATCAACAAGCACCATCACATATCTTTTACCACCTCTGCTTAATGTTCTCATTGGACCACAGAGATCCATATGGACCAGTTCCACCGTTCTGGTGGTACTTACCACTTTCTTGCATTTAAAAGAGGATCATACCTGCTTCCCCCTTGCCCAAGCCTCACAAACTTTGTCTTCCTTGAACTTGATGTTAGGCAGTCCTATTACCAAGTCCTTGGAGACTAATTTGTTCAGTTGACTCAGACTTGAATGTCCAAGTCTCTTGTGCCAAATGAGGGGATCATTGTCTAACACACTTAATCAAGTGAGTTCATTTTCTAAAAGTGTGGACATATCTACAATATATATATTTTTCACTCTTTTCCCTGCAAAATAATCTTGTCAGTGTTAAAGATTAATCACAAAACATTTAGTAGAGATGAATGCTACCAAGTTACCTCTATCACACAGTTGTGATACACTGATTAAACTGTATTTTAGGCGATCTATCAAGTAGACATTCTCAATAGAGTGAGAATCAGTCTTACCTACCTCACCAAACCCAATGATCTCACATTTATTCCCATTTCCAAAGGAGAAATTACCTCCTTTGAGGTTCTTAAGTGAAAAGAAATGGTTCTTGCTTCCTGTCCTATGCTTTGAGCAGCCACTATCCATGTACCATATTTGACTGCTCCCCTTCACTTGGACCTGAAAAAGGAAATCTGGGATTAGTCTTAGGAACCCAAACTAGTTTGAGTCCCTTTCTATAGGAAAAAAGATGAATTAAATTCTTTTTAGCCCAACTTGGTAGCCTATTCTTCCCTTGAACAATTTTTTTTTCTTTTGGCTTGCTTTTTCTTTTGCATTACATTAACTTTTATAGTGACCTATTTTACCATAGTGAGTACAAATCTTGTTCTCAGGAAGTGTATGGTACTTGCTTTTGGGATCCCATTTAGGTTGTTGATTCCCAAAGCCTAGTCCTTTTCTATTGCTACTATGATGTTCCTGTAGCCATGAAAGAGCATTAGAGGACATGTTTCATTTACAAGCTCTGTCTAGTTCATGCTTGACCTTGCCTAGATCCTCCTTCAAGATTCTTACCTGATCATCCTTCTTATACAACTCACCTTTCAGTTTACCTACATTTTCTTCTAGAGTGAGTTGTGTGCAATCAACTATCTTCTTACTTGTTCCTAATTTCAGTTTTAGGTTTTCAGATTTTAGTTCTAGGACATTTGCTTCAAATGCATGAACCTAGTTCTTTAGTGTAGTATTTTCACTTACAGTCTCACTAACTCTGTGTTCCAAGTTCTTACACTTTGATTTTAAAATCACACATTCCTTAGACAGTTGTTCCTTTTCATTGTTTATATCCTCAGATTCATCAATGAAATCTAGAAGTAACTCAGATAGACTTCCTTTAGACAAAAACATAATCATGTCTTTGAGATGAATTGTACTTACCTCAGATTCCTTATCAGATTCTCCAATTTCCATAAGTGCTTGTTCATCTCCATCTTCATCATCTAAGTCCTCATATGAGCTTTCTCCCCAAGAAGCAACCATAACATTTGTTGATAATTTGTTCTTTTTGGGATGAACCTGTTCCTTTTTCCTATTCCTTCGTTCAACTATTTCATTCTTCCATTAAATTTCCCATTGAGGGCAGTTATTGATGTGGTGATCAGTCTTACCACACTTGTAGCAGCCCTCATTGGTCTATTTTTCAGGAACCTTTGGTTTGCTATAACTTTCACTTCTTGAAGAACCCTTTCCTCTCATTAGGTACTTCTTGAAGTCCTTTGTGGTCATAGACATATCATCTTCCTCTAGATCAGAACCTTCAGTGATTCTGAGTGCAAGACTCATTTCCTTCTTGGGTACATCTTTCTTCATGGTTTCCATTCTAAGTTCATAAGCAGTGAGATTTCCAATAAGCTCATCCAACTTAAAAGTGAGAATGTTCTTTGATTCCTGAATGGCAATGATTTTGCTTCCCAAGAGACTGGCAGAACCCTTTTCAGAATCTTCTCAACTTTTTCTTCTTCAAGAATAATCCTTCCAAGGGATTTAAGTTCATTTGTCAATGTGGTAAACCTTGTGTACATCTCTTCGATGGTTTCCCCTTCCTTCATAGTAAAATTCTCATATTGAGAATATAGTAGAGTTCCTCCGGACCTCTTCACATGAGGTGTTCCTTCACGAGCCACTTGCAAAGTGCCCCAAATTTCCTTGGCAGTAGTACAACTTTGAATCCTGTTGTACTCATCTGGATCAAATCCACACACAAGACATTTCTTGGCCTTGGAATTCTTCTCCCATTTCCTCAAGTCCTCAGCAATGCAGTCAGCTCTTGTTTTTTGCACATCTACTCGTTCAGCATTCTTCTTCATGGTAGCCAGGGGACCATCAGTGATAATGCCCCATAGCTCATAGTCTTCTCCTATGATGTGGTCTCTCATTCTGTTTTTTCACCAGGAGTAGTACTGGCCATTGAAGTGGGGTGGCCTAGCGGTGGATTGTCCTTCCCAATTTTCAGGTGGTGCACTCATCTTGATCTTCTCCTAAGGTGTTAGCCTCTTCAAGGATAACCCTCTCTGATACCAATTGATATTTTAACTTCAATACCACATAAGAGGGTGGTGATTTGTGCAGTGTCCAATTTTTCGCGTAAACTGATTATGGAAGGACCTGGTTCTTCTAAGTGTTCCTTAACCTACTATTTCTAAAATAGTAAATGCGGAAAGTAAAGAACACAAGTATTTTACGTGGAAAACGCCTAGCTCAAAAGGTGAACAAAACCACGACCTACTTCCCAATAAGATTTTCCCAAACTCTCCACTAAATCACTGAGCCAAAAACTGCATTTTCAAAAACACTTTTGTAAGCTTAGGACTAACTCTAATCCCTTGTAGCAAACAACCTCTAACTGTTTCAACAAATTAATGTTAACTCTAACTTGAATACTCTGAGTACCTATTACAATTGTCTCTACATAAAGCTGAAAGGTACAATATGAAAACACCTACTACAAATGAACTAGAATAAAAGATAGACACTTGGAACTGGATCTTCTATCTGGTTCATGTAGCTTCAGGTTTGCTCACTTGAATCACAGGCAAATTGCTTGCAAAATGCCTTGCTATTTTTCTCTCTATTCCTGTTTAACTTCTGCGTTTGTGCATGCCTATAGAATGAGAACATCCTGCAATATATAGAGTTAGTAGATAAAGAAATAACTAGAGTTCTAATACTACTCTTCCTTGGTTGAAGAGTTCTAGTTGATCTCAACTCCTAACTCCTTCCTTATCTTAGATCATGTTCTCTTTGAGTAAGGAGTTCTTCTCCTTATCAATTATGCAACCTTTTCGATTAGGAGGTATCAATTATGCCAAGTTAAGTTTATCTCCTTCACGTGCATCCCACATGCTCGAATCTGCCTGTGTCTATGCACGCAAGGGAGGGACCTAATTCATGCATGAGCTTCCTTTGTCAGTCTTCAAAACTATCCTTCACTTGGGAAAACAAGGCGGCAAGACATTTCCTCCATAAATAAACTCTCCACTTTCCGAATATTCAGCTGAGAATATTCAAAAGGGGAGGGGGCTATCTGTATTGGTGGAAAAATAGACTCTAGACGTGAACTAATAATATGCTCACAGGTGACATAAGAGTCAAAACGATAAAGAAGAGTGAAAATTAGAGAAGGCATGAGTAAAATACTCACGGGATCGTCTACAATGATACCGTACTTGACATATGGAAAAGAGAAAATAGGTGCATGATGAATAATTGAATACAACGAGGAAGAAAAGTTCATTAATAGCGTATATATGGAAAGAAAACAGCATAATTATGCGCGACTGATTGTTATTGTTATAACCGTTATAAATTATCCATGTAACGGGTAATTATTGTAATAAATATTAATAACATGCATGAATTACATAAGGTAAGACAGTTACATATTGTACCCTTATATAAACACCTCTACTATATTTTGTAGGCTCATCAAGAAATTCATAAAATTATATTATCAATCGCTTATAGTTTTATTCTCTATTGTTTGAAGATCTCATTCTCTCCTTTGGAAGAAAGTTGTGATTATCAACAAGATTTATTTTCCCTTATTCTCTTACAAATAATTTATTTTCATTATTTGCTATTCATCTATATTCGAAAAAGTGAAATAAAAATTGATAAATAGAAACCTGAATCATTCTCTTATTTACTTTGACCACAAAAATTATTTTTTGGTTAAACATTATTATTCTTTACAAGCAAACGGGAAAAAGTACAACACATAATACAGGATTGTATGGAAGGACGATTAAATCTCGACAAATAACAACAACAACAACAATTCAATAAATCTTACTAGTGGGGTCTGGGGAAGGTATGCGAGAAAATCGACAAGTAATAGAATTAAAATCAAGATTTTCCTTTGGAAGCATAGTAGATCTGGAGAATTTCAGAACAAAGGAGGAAAATAGAACCAACCAAAGCAATTATAGACCAGGGACTGTTAAAATGTGTATTTCTCAATTCAGACAACCAAGTCTTGGCTTTGCTGTTATAGTGATCCTCGATATCCTTTTTCGCACGGTAGAACAAAGATTCATCTTCTATGCCATAAGTATTCAAATCTTTATAGAGTTGCACCACTTGTTCGTCACTCCCTAAGCTGTTCATTAAAATTTTCTTTTCTCGCAGCTCTTTGACATCCTCTTGAGAAACCACAAGTGATTTCATGAAATGCACGTAAGCAGTCACATCTTTACTACGAAAAAAATTGGGACATAATTCATAAGCAATCATGTTCATGAAAAATGCTCTCGTGTACGGTGAAACATACCAACATGGGAGTTTGAGTTTTGCTGAGTGACAGAATTCAGCTGGGCTAAACCTTACCCAATTCAAAGATGCAATCTCGCTTGGCCTGAAATGAATGCCCTTTGATTTTAGGTCTGTCACTGAATGAAACACATACCCCCCACGTTCACGTGCCGACGTTTTAAGACATAAACCCAACGGGTTCAACAAATCACAGAACCGATCACATGGACGTGCACGTGGTTGTTGGATTTCCCCGCTGCCACGGACGATTACTCGTCTGAAAATTTCAAGAAGGTGAAGGGGTTGATCATCTATTGTTCGCTGTTTATATTTCAATAATCTTGTGTCGTCCTCCTCATCAAAGAGTATGTTAAAACAAGATCTTTCCACCGTGTCTATAAATCCTTTTTCATCAACCCTATATCTCGAACGAGCCAAGATCATTAGAATTCTGAACGGTACCTGATTTTCAAGCAAATATAAATCACGTTTACTCATGGCATAAATCGCAATACCAAGATGCCCAATCATGTCGCTTCGGTAAATTGACTGTTCCCATGGTCCTATAATATTTAGAATGAAGCATGCGTCAAGTAGCATCATTTCAGCAAAATCAATATCATCATACATGCACGTGAATTCTTCGAGGTAACACCTTCTAGCATATTCAATTTCCTTTAGAATCACCCCGAGGAAGAAAGCTTTGTCTTGATTACTCCTTTCAATGAACATGTTTAGGGACTTGGGCTTGAAATCCTCAACAAACTTGAGTTTCTTATTTCCATGGTGGTAAGGCCCAAGTGAAACCACTTTAGGAACATAGTCACCGCTTTCCTTATTCTCATCACCCAGCAATGAAGGAACCTTTTGCATTTGATCCCATTCCGGTACCATTTCAGATACTATATATGCACCTTTTCTTCAAAACCTTCATGCATGAATAGGCAATATTTATATTAGATTAATTATATTTCTCTTCAACGGCGAAGCTAGAGATTTTTTCAAAAGAATTCAAATTTAAAAGAAGTGAAAAACAATTTTCGATTTAATATATTTTATATATATATATATTCTAAATAAGTTGAAGTAATTGCTTAAACAGAAAAGGATACAAGCTTTGAAGTTTTACATTATTCTATATTTCTTTGCATGCAAGATTACAGAATCACAAACAGAAAAGGATACAAGCTTTAGGCATTTGCATTTTTAGCTTTAGGTATTAAAATACGTTCTAGTTGAGCGTAACTAATTTAATTTTTTATTTTTTCTATTTAACTTCCATCATTTTTGCAAATCAACGTGCATGAACATTTTATATAAAGTTAATTTTACTTGCTACGTGGAACAATTATGAGCACTCGTCTAACTACTAAGAAAGCTCGAATTTTAAGAAGAAAATAATGAAAAGAATTCTTGATGCTTTACGAGGCATAGCAGGAAATTAAAAATAAAAATAAAAGATATTTCTATAGTAGAACACATTACATACCAGTTTTGGGTGTTCTTCCACTGAGATGTTTGATAATAGTTCAAGAATATAGCCATATTTATGAAGAATGGAATATTTTAAGCCTTGGTTTCATAGTAAGGAATCAATGGTTAAAGTGTTATTGGGGTGCTTCAAAAGGAAATAAAGACATATACCTTACTCTAATTTAGAATCCGAATTTTTCTTTTATAATTTGTATCCAATTGTAATTGGTAAAACAAATCGAGATATTTCTTTTTCTTTTTTCTATTCTTTCTTAATCTTTTTTCTTTTCATTTTTTATTTTCTGTTTTGGTTTGGTTTGGTTCTTGTGTTTTTCCTTGTTGATGCTTTGCAAAATAAAAAAATTTAGTATGATATGATGAGAGTCTAATCACAACGTACTTCCAACTATTTGCTTGATATGATGAGTGTCACGATCCAAAATCCTAACTCAGGTCGTGATGGCGCCCAACACCGGGGTCAGGCAAGTCAATATTTAAACTACTACGTCTCCTTCTCATTTGCCTGAAAAATTTGGTATCAGAGCATATAGAGCACCTATGGGGACAATTCCCTCTTACAAGGTTAGAAAGGAGACTCACCTCGTGTCGAATCTACCTCTCGTACCAAGAACACGTCCGCAACTCCGACTCTATACCCGAGGACTCGTAACTGGAGTAGAAAAATACCGTATGATATTCTTGGAAAATGTTGCATCGTACTCCTTTAGAACCGCAAAATTTTACGTTGCTAAAGTTCTAATAATTCTTGTTGGATTTTTTTTGTGTGTAGGAGTTGGTTGAAGAATTACATTGCTAATGTAGTGTTTAGAAATGAATCATGTGAAATTATGTTGTAATGTTAGAAATGAAGAAATCACGTTCTTTCTTTTTGTAGGAACTTTTGTAGGAATGTTGTAAGAATCATCTTGCTAACCTTTAAACTTTGTAGGATTTTTGTAAGTTCACGTCTGATTGCATTGAAAATTTTAGAAGAAAAGTGACTTAAGTGTCTTAGGAAAATATTTGTCCTTAAAATCCTAGAATGAAGTGTCTTTGTGCTTGACACATTTCTTGCCACCTAACCAAAGATAACTAATAGTCATTTGGTCAAGAATTAGCTTGTTGGCACGTGGGGTTGGGGAATTTTAGTCTTTATCCGTTAACTAATTAATTAGGTAATGTCTCGTTACCGGTAATTAACCGATTACCCGCATAATTAAGAATTATCTCAAATTATATAAAATACTTCTCACTTTTAATACACTTTATACACCTTACTATTATAGACATATGGTACCTTGTATGGCACTAGTCCAAAAATTCGGGTCATATTTTATCCCAAAATGTCAAATTTCAACGAAATTCATTTTTTTCCCGATTTGCTTACCCTCTCATATTCACAGATTTACTTATCCCTTGTTTGAAATAGCGTGATACTTATAAATTCAAAATAAATCTCATTCCCGCACTTACATCGATTTACTTGTGACATACTTCCACGTACGAAAATATGGGGTGTAACACCGAGCCCCCGTCCAAATATACCAACAAGTCCCAAATCATAATACGGACTCGCTCGCGCCTTCGGAACACTCATACAACGCTAAAACTCAAAATCACATCCCAAAACCCCTAGATTCATAACTTAAGAACTTCAAGTTCTTGATTTCTATAACAATGCGCCGGACCGACCTATACTTCTCGGAATGACACCAAATTTTGCAGGCAAGTCATAAATCACAAGAAGTCGCTAAGGGAAGTCTCATTTAGGGAAACGGGGTCCGATAGCGCAAAACGACTGGTCGGGTCGTTACACTCTCCCCCACTTAAACAGACGTTTGTCCTCGAACGTGCCAAGAACTGCTTTTGAGTTATTTGGAATCACTGCTTCACACCTCTTTCACCTGCCCGTGCGGCCACAACCCAGTTGAACGCGTAAGCTTGATAAAATCTGAAGATATCCTCCTTTATCCATGCAGCAAGTTTCGAACTCAGTTCCAACGCCGAAAATTCTCTGCCAGGCCTGTTTTCTAATATATGAAGAACGTATCAACCACTACACGAGGCACCAGAACACAATTGCGTACCTTTGCTGGATTAGCACCATACACCGCATAATCCATCATCTAACCACAATGACGCTTCCTGAACCTTAATAGCCAAAATTCTACGAATCCGATGCTCTCAATACACTTTATAAGATATACACATACATCCTTCTATAATGCTGACTATACCATCCCAACAGAGGAGATGTGTAGAAATTCTAACCAATTGCAGAGTTAACCAAAAATTGAATCCTTCCTCTTGACTAAGACCACCATCTCACTACAAACCAATAAGGGTAACTGTCCTTTAATGCATTCACTTAATCATATCGCACTGATCCCTGATGCAATAACCTCGTCTCACCCAGTATGAACTGTTCTGACCACAAATCACCCCAGACATGACCAACCGTCACACACGATACCACAATGTGCCAATAGGCCACAACTCGAACATGATACATAAAGAATTGACTCAGGAAGGGACTACTCAACTCACGCAAGAACAACCATCATAGCAGGAACGAACACCCTACCATCCACAACCAACTGAACCGAACGCCTCCCAGGCATAAATTCTCAAATAAGCAATGTTGCACTTCCTTATACTTAGTCTAAATTTTCAATCAATCAGGTGACTACATGTCACTCCTATGCAATCTTCCGTGGTCAGGCTTCCATGACCTTCCGCGAAGTAACAAGTCTGCACATCCATACCGCCGACCATACTAACACTGCAAAACACATCAAGAACCCATGACCAGGGTACAAGCCCCTTCCTCCGAATATCGATCTTAGGTGACACTGAAGACCATACCAGCTCACTCTGAACTTTCAATCCCTTTCTCTTGCTCGCCCGAGCTCATGACATCCTTGTTAACACCGAACCGCAATCTCGATTCTTACTTCCAGTTACACACTTCTTACTACACCTAGCACGCCAATATGGAATGTTATCGGAGTTCCATCATAACTCATGAACCACTAATAGGGTGAACACTTCATCACAGAGAAACCTTTTACTTACCTCAATTCATGAGAACCATAACAACACACGAGCGAATTCTCACAGTCACAACACATGCAAATCCTTAAGTAGTGGTCTGAACCACCATAACCTTCCGGGATCCGCCTATACCTGACAGGCCATAGCACTTGAATGCTTCCAATGAAATCTATTACGATGGCCGACACTCCCCACACACATCGGCACTAACCATACACATACTCAATCACACCGAAGGAAATGATCACTACCGTACATGTGCCATTTCAACCATGTCTAACCAATCTATCTTCTTTTAATCATCTCAATTGCCTCAGAGATAATAGTAACTTCCTTCAACTCATAGAAAACTCATCCCTCACTCATCCCGAGTGACCTTGATTCACGAGATCATGCTGCCTATATTCCGCAACCCCATGACAACACAATCTTACAACCCAACCGCAGATGGTGGAACTCCCCCACTTAGCCCGAAGCTACATCTTGCACCATTCTAGACACTGTTGAGATCCTTTCTCCTTTGTTAACAAAATCTTGCTCAACCAATCTATCAAATTCTTCTAAATTCTCCTGCTAGCATCCCATTATTACTCAAATTCTCTAGCATCCTTCACATATTCGGCCTCATACCGAATAGCCACTAGAATCCCTTGAGTCACTTTGCCAATAAAATCGGTAACCTACTCATAGGGGATAACCCACATGTTGAATTCACCAGCTGACACTTTCCAACAATGCTGCGGTGCACACCGTCTGCAACATCAATACTTCGCCCGAAGCTTGTTATCATTCACCAACTTTACCTGTCCGTTTTCTTCTCATGGACACCTACTAAATGCGCTACAACATCTTCAAATTCACCGCCATATAGCATCCTTCCTCGTCCATAACCACTCTTCCCTGTTGCATCCAACCTTCCGCCGATAACCAACAGTTCAGATTAAGCTCGGGGACCTAATCCTTGTCCACTAAAATTCTCAAACCACTCCAACTCCTCCTCAAGGTAGGCAGCCGTCTTACCACTGAACTCATAGGCTACACTGCCACTCTCCCACTTAGTTAAACTCATTCATTTAAGAAACTACCCGACTTCCGTCTCTGACGCCTGGCATCTAGAGATTTAGCCGCTACCTGACACTTCTCATATGTCTCCCTTCATCGCATGCTTCTCAATTGCGGCCTCAATTCAATATCATTCTCTGTGGCTCTTGAACCAGTAGATCACCACGACTTCAAACTCCCCGAAGATCGTCTTTCTCGAGCTGCCTTTATTAGAAGTAACTATTCAATTTTGAACCACTACACACCACGATCTCTGGCAACCGCTTCTTCAACACTCTAACCCAATGCAACCAAAGAGCTATAATACAACTTAACACATGATATTCGATCAAACAACGATACCATAACACAGGTGAATACTCCACCTTGCTCGTTAACACCAAGTCTTACAGCCTTACCAACCCGAACCAGATCGTTCATAGTCCAAATGCCTTTCCTCTGCCGGAACTCAAATACTGAAATCTCGAAACCCACTCTGAGAAGACCTCCCTTCGAGACATTCATCACACTGACATATGGGCAAACATTTTACCATCATAACAACGTCGTGCGATAATCGACCATAAGCATCTTAGTATTCTGAGCATAGTCTCAAGGCTCCCAGACACACAACTACTGAGCTAGAATAACATAATATCCTTTTGCAGGGCGATAGCAACAACCCAATCAACTATGTACGGAAACATCACGCATCATATCTGTAGTACCATTACAACTCCTCAAATTCCCGATTCATAACAAGCGCTTCGCGACGCGTAAGATTGAGTAGGAAGAAACATAGGCATAAGCCTTAAGGGAATCAAATCGCACGACGAGGAATCAAGAAGGGAGGTACTCCTACAGCCCCGTAGCCTTTCGAAGATAAGTACAGACGTCTCCGTACCGATCCGCAAGACTCTACTAGACTTTCCCCTGACTCGTGAGACTTACGTGAACCTAGAGCTCTGATACCACCTTGTCACGACCCAAAATCCTAACTCAGGTCGTGATGGCGCCCAACAGCGGGGTCAGGCAAGCCAACATTTAAACTAATACGGTTCCTTCTCATTTGCCTTAAACATATCAATATATATTATTAGTATCATTTTATAGACAAATTTGGTATCAGAGCATATAGAGCACCTATGGGGACAATTCCCTCTTACAAGGTTAGAAAAGAGACTCACCTCGTGTCGAATCTACCTCTCGTACCAAGAACACGTTCGCAACTCCGACTCTATACCCGAGGACTCGTAACTGGAGTAGAAAAAATCCGTATGATATTCTTGGAAAATGTTGCATCGTACTCTTTTAGAACCGCAAAATTTTACGTTGCTAAAGTTCTAATAATTCTTGTTGGATTTTTTTTTTTTGTGTAGGAGTTGGTTGAAGAATTACATTGCTAATGTAGTGTTTAGAAATAAATCATGTGAAATCATGTTGTAATGTTAGAAATGAAGAAATCACGTTCTTTCTTTTTGTGGGAACTTTTGTAGGAATTTTGTAAGAATCATCTTGCTAACCTTTAAACTTTGTAGGATTTTTCTAAGTTCACATCTGATTGCATTGAAAATTTTAGAAGAAAAGTGACTTAACTGTCTTAGGAAAATATTTGTCCTTAAAATCCTAGAATGAAGTGTCTTTGTACTTGACACATATCTTGCCACCTAACCAAAGATAACTAATAGTCATTTGGTCAAGAATTAGCTTGTTGCCACGTGGGATTGGAGTTATTTTAGTCTTTATCCGTTAATTAATTAATTGTAATGTCTCATTACCCGGTAATTAACCGATTACCCGCATAATTAAGAATTATCTCAAATTATATAAAATACTTTTCACTTTTAATAAACTTTATATACCTTACTATCATAGCCATATGGTACCTTGTATGACACTAGTCCAAAAATACCGAGTATTTTTGCTCAGGTCATATTTTATCCCAAAATGTCAAATTTCAACGAAATTCATTTATTTCCCAATTTGCTTACCCTCTCACATTCACAGATTTACTTATCCCTTGTTTGAAATAGCGTTATACTTATAAATTCAAAATAAATCTCATTCCCGCACTTACGTCGATTTACTTGTGACATACTTCCACGTACGAAAATATGGGGTGTAACACCGTGCCCCCGTCCAAATATACCAACAAGTCCCAAATTATAATACGGACTCGCTCGAGCCTTCGGAACACTCAATACAACGCTAAAACTCAAAATCACATGCCAAAACCCCTAGATTCATAACTTAAGAACTTCAAGTTTTTTATTTCTATAACAATGTGCCGGACCGACCTATACTTCTCGGAATGACACCAAATTTTGCAGGCAAGTCATAAATCACATGAAACCGCTATGGGAAGTCTCATTTAGGGAAACGGGGTCCGATAACGCAAAACGACCGGTCGGGTCGTTACAATGAGAGCCTTGAGTAAAAAAGAATATGCAAATATTTGCTTGAACTATAGCACTATTATTTAATCATGGTTAAATGATAAATAAACTAACACTATTATTAACCATGATTAAATGGTAAATATATGTATGAAAGACATACACATATTTTTTATTTTTTATTTTGATGTAAACCTCGAATGCAGGTAAATTCTTCGGGAGAAAACTCATTATCTAGTATACTTTTAAACAGAAGAAACATTAAAAAAAAAACTTCTTGTGACTTTATTGTACAGTAACTTCTGACTTCTTTTTCTTCATTAGTTTAATATTTGACAAACAATCCGCAGCTGAGAGATGGCCAATTTCGTACACTCAATGAAAACAGTAATTTAGACCTAAAATCTGGACAGTAATTTGGGCAAGTGAGAAAGCCAAAAAAGGAAAAATTGAAACATATTTTTCAGACAATGAATCACGTTAACATGCATTCCTCTTTTTTTTTTTTGAGTAAAGAAAGATTATTCCCAGCTCTATGAATCACGTGGGAATATGAAGCAATTTTTTATTGTAATGTTAACCTGTTAACGAAAGCTAGCATTCCTTTACCCCACAAATAGGATAAAGCTAACTCCACCGGTAAGTTTAGGACAAACGAATTATAATAGGTTCTGACTTTTCTTTTTCGTTAATTATGGCGAAACATGCAACATGTTTCTTTAAGTACTAGATAACGTTGCCCGTGTTTACTGTTACACGGCGCCTTCAAGAAATTCTTTGGAATTGGCTGAAATAATAAATAAAAGCAGGGCTCAGCCCCCGTAGAGGACCTTAAAACTCAACAAATGATATAAGGGAAAAAGCTCCACAAGTCAGTACATATGTAATTTGCCCAAAACCCAGCGAAAATACAAGTCACAAGTTCTGTGAAGTGATACTGAATATCTCTATACATCAAAGTCTAATAAAAGGGCAAGAGAATAAAAATAATTTAGGTAAAAGGGGATTCCGATGCCTGCGGACGCTGGCATGTATACTTTAAAGTCTCCACGTACTGACTTAGCTCACTGCTCTACCGAGATTAGGGACCTACTGGAAATAAAAAGAAACATGAAAAAAATATTAACAATATAATAATAATAATAATGGAAATAAAACAAGTAAGGATTATGCTAAAATTTAGCTACACCAAATAAAGGCAAATAATAAGTCACAGAAGAACACAAGGATTTACATGTTAAGGAAAAACAAAACAATCAAAGGCAAGTACAACAATAGAGAAATATCAACAAGGGTCACTACAGAGGTACCACCTCGTAGTCCCAAATCATAAATAAATTCACAATCTTCCCTTATATTACTTTTTTTTAAATCAATCCACTAGGCAGGACCTAGGGCTAGTTTTTTATTTATAGTAAAAACACAAAACAAATGTCATGTTGTCCCACAATGTACGACTATATTAAATGTTTCATCATACCTAATATCATACCTGGGTTTATGAAACCCAACCATGATATCACATATGATGCTACTAATAATGCCAGTTAAAACTAGCCTAGGTACATCATAAAAATTGCACTACATAGCTTGTTTCCGTCTTTGCATGTAAGGCCCCTGTGTAACCACGTCAAGTATGTTGGGTCCAATTCCATTAGTGTCCCACATATGTTCCTTGCATGTCCTGTCCATCCAACCCCGTGATTTTAATAGCCTCGTTGATTGCATGTGTAACCATTTTCCTCGCATGTCTCACAATTGCATTTGTAACCAACATTTCCTTGGAGTTTTATGCCCATTTTTCCTGTTGTTGCTGCTGTCCAGTTGCAGATTGGTAGTATGGTAGCCTGTACTTCCCCTCTCTGCCTAGTCCATTGCTTGTTGCATTTTGCTGCTGCTACATTGCATCTGTCCTTTTTCATGTATTGCTTGTGCACCGTGGACTGTTTTGTCCTTGCACAGCCTTTCGAATTGTGTACCATTGTACTCCTCATCTTCTTGAATTGATGCAGCCTCGAGTTGCTTGTTACCCTGGTTATCTCTACCGTCTTAATAATTTTTCCAACCTTGCACTTCCTAGGCTGTCTGATCCCAACTTCTATGCTTATGCCTATAACCAATAATCCTTGAAGGTAATGAGCATATGCTAATACCACCCATACAAGTTTTATCCAGTAATAGGGTATAGACACAGTATCATTTCCTGCAAAAAAGAAAACCCCGTTAGTCAAAAAATCCTTCATCATGTTCTTCTCCCTAAGGAGTTGAGCATGATGAAATTTCTTCTGATCATGGTCCATTTTGCTGCATCCTTTGTTCTTGCATGAGTTGAATGAGTTGCATTTTGCCTGGCTCCCTGTACGTCCCATCCATGCCCTCATTTCATTGCTATGCTGCCCATTTCTCTTGGGCTTTCTGAGCAGTTGTATTATCCAATTGTTGTTTGATGTCCCCCTGTTGTCCTCATTCTTTGCCTCTCTTGTGTTTGAGCTCCCTTTCCTTGTATATTCACTCCTGTCCTGCCCATTTTTATTAGACTTTCTGGGCAGTTTCTTCTTCCTAATTTTTCATGAGTCTTCTTCCTTCTCCTTCCTACCAGTGTCTATTTCAGCTGTGACTGCATAGACATTTTCCGGCTCCCACGACTATGCCCACTTCTCTTAGGCTTTCTGGGCATTGTAAAGTTTGTTTCACTTCTCCTCATAATGCACCATGCTACTGTGTTATTGCCTAAGTGTAAGATCCCTCCTTTGGGGTGAATGATTAACACCACCAGAAGGAGTTCCCTTAAGCCATAGGCTAATATTGAACCTCCTGTAACCCAAAGAATCCCAACCCCTTTCATCTCCTTCTGTCCATTTCGTTTAAACTTTCTGGACAATATTTCTGTGCATTTCATGTCCTCCATTTTGCCATGTAGATTGGCTTTGTGTTTCCTAACTTCCCTGTTTGCTTGTGGCTTGACCCTAGTAATAGGCCAATACCAGGATGCCATCCTTGCTTTTGTGCCAATGTCCTGCTTAATTAATACCCAATTGGACTGAGTGCATTGCACTAATACCACCATATAGGTTCTAATTTCAGCATAGTACATTGCACTATTGATTACACCTGCAAAAAAAAGAACACAGAGGTAGTTAAAACAAGGATCCTCTTATCCTCCACCCATAGGCTTTGAATAAGTTGATCGGATGTTGTGCCATGCCTCCTGCTCCATTTACTCTCCTGAATCCTTAGCTCCTGGCCACCTTCACTCTTAGACTTGGGCATTGTAACTTGTCCTCATTGATGATCCTTCTGCCTTGTACATCAAGCTGCCAGAAATCTTGGCATTCCACATCACCATGATCTAGAGCATAATTGGCCAAATGGTCTGCTAATTTGTTCTCTTCTCTATAAATGTGAGTCACTGTATAGCTGCCCCCTATCATTAAATATTTCATCTCCTCAACTTTTTCCTCTATGTTCCATGGTGTCTCCCATTCTCCTACCATGATCCTCTTAATTAGTCTTTCCTTATATTACTGTGGGAGCCTTTGCATTTATTTTTGAAAATTATTCTTCCCGAAATAACATCCCGCATTTAGCCACCTTATCACACTGCATGACTTCTAGTAGCTCCCCTTACCAGCCACGCGTATCAAGCCCACCTTATCTCGCCGTATGCATTTGAACACCTAGACCTTATACCACCGCATGCGTATCAATATCACAACATATAACAAATCATACCTCAAGTTTCCAAATATCACAACTTGCCAAAAAAAATCAGCAATCACATTATTTACCACAATAAGGAGCCCACGCCTCACCCAAACTGTACACAAAGTCTCAACAAAACAACTAAAAGTAAATAACTCAACAGAATAGTATTTCACAATTTAGCACTTTACCTCAATGAAAATTACGGCTTTTATCTCAATACGAATTTCAACGACCAGATATTTCATAGTTTAACATATTCAAGTAAAGAGTTCAATGGTATAATTAACACAGAATAAGGAAAGAAAACTTCAACTAAACAGGCAGGGCAATTAGAAAAAAAAGGTAAGGAAAATAGAACATGTGAAACTAGACTAATGATAACGAACATGATAAAATAACTCAATTAATGCATGAGATGAATCTACATATTTAAAATCGATACGTCCGTGTACACACTCGTCACCTAGCGTACACGGCTTACACATGTCACAATTGTAATAACAACACCAATCCTAAGGGAAATTTTCCCCACACAAGTTCAGACAAGTCACTTACCTCAAATCGCGTTAACTGAATCCACTAGTAGACCTTTTCCTCGATTATCCAACTCTGAATGGATCAAATCTAGCCAAAATAATTTTATACTATAAATATAACCATTGAAACCTAAGTCTAACAATAAAATTTACTATATTTGTACAGAAATAAAAAGACAACGCGGGGCCCACGTCTCCAAATTCACAAAAATTATGAAATTCAAACCCTATTCAACGATGTGTCCAACCATATCAAAATTACTAAATTCCGATCACTACTTGGTCCTCAATCCTCAAATTTAGCCTAAGGGAGTTTTCACAATTTTCCAACTTAAAACACCAATTAAATGCTAAAAACAACAATAGATTCGGGTAATTGAACCAAAATTGGGTTAGGAATTCTTACCCCCAATGTTTTTCTTGAAAATCTCCCAAAATATTGCCTCAAACCGAGCTCTAAATCCCAAAAATGGATTATGAACATACCCTTTTTCTACCCAGCGACCCTCGCTTCTGCGGGCCTAAGGTCGCACCTGCGATGGCGCACCTGCGGAAAACTCATCGCAGGTGCGGATTCCACTTGAATCCAGGAGTTTCGCTACTACGGTAAAAAACTCGCACCTGCGAGTGCGCTTCTGCGGACTATTTCTGCTTCTACGATGCAAGTGCTGGCTAGCTCTTTCCGCTTCTGTGATATTACTTCTCGCACCTACGATACAGCTTCTGTGTGTGACTGTCCGCACCTGCTGACCCAGTTTCCCAAAAAAATTCTTGCTTCGGTGGCTCATGGGACACTCATGCAATGTCGCACCTGCGACCCAAAATGCGCAGGTGTGGTTACACTAGAAGCAACAGGGCTTCAGCAATGAACCAAGTCCAATTTCGATCCGCATTTAATCTGTTTCACACCTCGGGTCCTCGGACCCCGTACTAATATACCAACTAGATCCAAAATACATAATGGACCTAATTGAGGCCAAATATCTCATCAGACAACATCGTTTCTACCTAATCGCAATCCAAATTCAAGCCTATGAACTTATGGACTTTCGAATTCTAAAACGAATGACGAATCTTACCAAAACAACTCCGATTGACTTCAAATTTTGCGCACAAGTCATAAATGACATTACAGACCTATTCGAATATCCGAAATCGGATTCCGACCCTGACATCAATAAAGTCAACTCCCAGTGAAACTTTCAAATCTTTCATTTCCCAACTTTCGCTGAAACGAACTATGAACCACCAAATCAATTTTCGGTCGCGCTCCTAAGTCTAAAACAACCATACGTAGATAATGAAATTATACAAATTTCATTACGGGGGTGTCTACACAAAATTCAAACTTTAGTCCACTCTTACAACTTAAATTTTTAACTTAGAGACTATGTGTCCCATTTCACTCGAAACCCAAAACCAAACACCCAGGCACATTCTGAAGCCACAATATAACGTAAAAGAGGCACTAAATAGGGGATCGGGGCTAAAATACACAAAACGACCGACCAGGTCGTTACATCCTCCTCCTCATAACACAAATGTTCATCCTCGAACAAGTATAAATACATACCTAACATGGTGAAGAGATGAGGATACCGGCTGCGCATATCATGCTCGGTCTCCCATGTTTCCTCCTCGACTGATTGAACCCTCCATTGAACCTTTACTGAATTTTCGACCTCAACTTTCAAACCTGCATGTCCAAAATAGCCACCGGCTCCTCAACATAAGATAGATCCTCGTCCAACTAGACTGAGCTAAAACCCAGAACATGAGAAGGATCACCGTGATACTTCTGGAGCATAAAAGCATAGAACACTAGATGCACTGCAGCTAGACTGCGTGGTAGTGCAAGCCAATATGCCACCTCTCCAATCCTCTCAAGTATCTCAAATGGTCCGATATACCTAGGGCTCAACTTGCCCTTCTTCCTAAACTTCATAACACCCTTCATGGGCGAAACCCGATGCAATACCCGCTCTCTAACTATGAATGCAATGTTGCGAACCTTCTGATCAACATAACTCTTTTGTTTATATTGGGCTATGCGAAGTCGATCTTGAATCAATTTAACTTTTTCCAAAGCATCCTGAACTAAGTCTGTAACTTATACCCTAGCCTCACCCGGCTCAAACCAACCCACCGAAGACCGACACCGCCTCCTATATAAAGCCTTATACAGAGCCATTTGAATGCTCGAATGGTAGCTATTGTTGTAGGAAAACTCCATAAGCGGCAAAAGTTGGTCCTAAGAACCCCCAAACCCCATCACACATGCACGGAGCATTTCCTCCAATATCTGAATAGTGCGCTCGGACTGCCCATCCGTCTGAGGGTGGAAGGTTGTACTCAACTCAACCCGCGTGCCTAAATCATGTGGTAATGCCCTCTAGAACCGTGATGTAAAATGTGTACCCCGGTTAGAGATGATGGATACCGGTACACCATGAAGTCTGACAATCACGTGGATATAGACTCAAGCCAACCGTTCTGAAGAATAAATAGTCACCACTAGAATGAAATGAGCCTACTTGGTCAACCTATCAAAAATCACCCATATTACATCACATTTCTTCTGAGTGCGTGGGATCCCAACAACAAAATCCTTAGTAACCTGCTCCCATTTCCATTCTGGAATCTCTAGCTTCTAAAGTAATCCACCTGGTTGGAGGGTAATTTGGTATTTTGATGTTATTTTGAGTGATTCGAAGGCTGAACTAGTTTGTATGATTTTATGGGATGTGATGGTATGTTTGGTTGATGTTCCGAGGGCCTCGGGTGAGTTTCGGGTGGTTAACGGACAATTTTTGTCTTTTGGAGGATGGATGGTGTTTTCTTCTAGTTTTCTTATACGCGATTGCAGGAGTGTGTTCGCGATTGCGTAAGCTTAATATGGGCAGAGGTGAAGTTGTTCTACGCGATCACAAAGTGAGGGTCGCGATCGCGTACGTGTGTAAGGTAGTGCTTCGCGAACGCGTGGTCGGTGTCGCGTTCACGTAGGAGTATTAGAGGTGATGAAGAGCTGAGGCGATTGCTCTACGTGATCGCGTGAGGCAAGTTGCGATCGCGTAGGTTTGTGTGGCAGAGGTTCACGAACACATGGTGATTTCCACGTTTGCATATAGTAAATAGGTGGGGCAGCCTGTTTGTGCTCCGCGATCGCGATTAAGGTATATCTGGGCAGAATTAAAAGATTCAAAACGAGGGTTTCGAGTCCATATCATAAAATTGATGTGGGAGCTCGGGAGAAGGCGATTTTTGGAGAGATTCTTGTGTGGGTGTTTGAGGTAAGTGATTTCTATCTAATTTTTGTCAAATTCCATGATTATGCCTTTAATTTCATCCTCTAATTTGTTATTTGGGGTGCAAAATTCGGGAAAATGAGGAAGAATTCTTGAGTTGGATTTTTGGGGTTTTGAATGGGATTTTGTTATCGGATTTGAGTAAATTTGGTATGGTTAGACTCGTGAGTGAATGGGATTTTAAGTTTTGTAATATTTGTTAGATTTTGAGAGGTGCACCCGGTGCCGGGTTTGTGCCGATTTTGAGATTTTGGTCTAATATGATAGTTTTTCTTGTGGAATTCGTTTCTTTAGCTCATATTGATCGTATTTTATTGCTTGTGTCTAGATTCAGGTTATTTGGAGTCCGGGTTGAGGGAAAGGACATCCCGAAGTAGGATTTCTACGATGTTAAGGTACGTAACAATTTTAAATCTGGCCTTGAGGCTATGAAACCCAAAGTTTGGTATAATGTGACTGTTTGGAGGTATCATCCATGCTAGGTGACGGGCGTGTGGGTGTACACCATAAGGGATTGAGACTTGGTCCGTCACGGGATACTGTGAATTTTAATAGTCTTTATTTGTGTCTATATGCATTCCTGTCTGCTAGAACTTGACTGCCTTCATGTTAGACATTTATGCTATATACCTTCTCATGGTAGTTATATTCAGTCATAGCGATTCTTGTACATGTTTACCTCAGTCTCTGTTATCTTCTTGCTGATACACTGTAATACTTTGATTTGGGCTGCTTTCCCTTTCTTTACTGAGAGTTGTGAGACTAGAGAGGTACATGACTGAGTGAGGCCGATGGCATTTTTGTGAGGTGTTGTACCTTAGCACGTGAGTTGTCCGTGTGGATTATGATGTGATATGGTGGCATGGGAGTTGTCTGTGCGGGCCTTGAGATGATAGTTTAGCACGTGAGTTGTCCGTGCAGATTAGCGCTTGGGCTGTATGAGCTCCTCCTGAGTCTGAACACTTCTAGTGAGCGAACGTACCTATTGAGCGTGTGCATTTAGGGTTAAGGGTTGAGTGACAGAGCCTGTGAGGTTTCATCTATTTCATTGTTGTTGTATTTAGCTGCTATTTTCCTTGCTGTAGTTGGTAATTATGAAACTGATCTTTTACTCATGTTTACCCCTTAACTTTGAAATTTATCAATTGAATTGTTCTGCATAGATCGTCACTACTACTCAATTCCTTATTTATTGTTGTTACTTGTTGAGTCGGTTGTACTCATACTACACCTTGCAATACATGTGCAGATCCAGGTGTGTCTGAGCACGACGATTGTTGAGTTCAGGCTAGTTGAGTTTTTTAGACTGCAAGGTAGCGTCTGCAGGACCTTGTTACTCCTTCTACATTTCTTTCCGTTTTATTGACATTTAGAAAGTTGGTGACACCCCGATGTTTGGGCTCGTTTTCCGCACTTTGTTTCAAATTCGAGGTTAACTTTGATTTTATGGAAATTTCTAATATTGAAAAGCTTTACTTAACTCTTATATTTAATTTGGTAGTATTTTTGGGAAGGTAGGCTTGCCTAGTACCACGATAGGCGCCATCACGACAGGATTTAGATTTGGGTCGTGACATATGAGCTACAGATTTTCATTAAGAGTTAATAAAAAAACTCAACCTCGCAACTCGTTATAGGATAAATGCACTCACACCATAGGGATGGAACAATAATAAAATAATGCATTTCAAACCAAGCCATCATATGATTCATTCTTCCCATTGAACGTGGTTATAAGATCTCTAGTCCCCAGGCTGGGTTTCCTCATATATGACGTATGAGTTTATGGACTTTAATTTCATCCCCCTCAATGTACTCCATACCCTTTCTGTTGCCAATGCCTTGGTTAGTGATCTGCAAAATTATCACATTATAAACATCAATTTTACCTCTTTTCAATTATCACACAATATTGTGTTTTTCTCCTTATAGGTCTGGGTTTTAATGACGGTCTTGAATCAATTTAACTTTTTCCAAAGTATCCTGAAACAAGTATGTAACTTATACCCTAGCCTCACCCGGCTCAAACCAACCCACCGGAGACCGACACCGCCTCCTATACAAAGCCTTATACGGAGCCATTTGAATGCTCGAATGGTAGCTATTGTTGTAGGCAAACTCCATAAGCGGCAAAAGTTGGTCCTAAGAACCCCCAAACTCCATCACACATGCACGGGCATTTCCTCCAATATCTGAATAGTGCGATCAGACAGCCCATCCGTCTGAGGGTGGAAGGCTTTACTCAACTCAACCCACGTGCCTAAATAACGTTGTAATGCCCTCCAGAACCGCGATGTAAACTGCGTACCCCGATCAGAGATGATGGATCCCGGTACGCCATGAAGTCTGGCAATCACGCAGATATAGACTCGAGCCAACTATTCTGAAGAATAAGTAGTCACCACTGGAATGAAATGAGACGACTTGGTCAACCTATCCATAATCACCCATACTACATCACATTTCTTCTGAGGGCGTGGGATCCCAACAAAAAAGTCCTTAGTAGCCTGCTCCCATTTCCACTCTGGAATCTCTAGATTCTAAAGCAATCCACCTGGTCGCTGATGCTCATACTTCATCTGCTTACAATTTAGGCAACGAGCTGCATACTCCACTATGTCTTTCTTCATTCTCCTCCACTAATAATGCTGCCTCAAATCTTGATACATCTTGACGGCACCCCGATGGATGGAGTACCTTGAACTGTGAGCCTCCATGAGAATCAACTCACGCAAACCATCTACATTGGGTACACATAGCCTGCCCCGCATTCATAACACATCGTCATCTCCAATAGTGACCTCCTTCGCATCAACGTGCTAAACCGTGTCCTTAAAGACAAGCAGATGGGGGTCTTCATACTAACGCTCTCTGATACGATTGTTGATACCCAATTTTTCCCTCATATTTTTTAAATATCATGTATACTTTCATAATATCACCTTTTGCATTATTACTTAATTTATAGGGGTCCTATCAGTATAACCTACAATTTTCCATAATTTAAAGCTATTTTACACAACAACAAAACCCTTAGTAACCCGCTCCCATTTTCACTCTGGAATCTCTACCTTCTAAAGCAATCCACCTAGTTCTCTCTTCTATATATCTACTATAAAATCTACCGGTGTGACTGCCGGCGCCGGCAAACACAGGTAAGTTATCCTGTCCCCCCTCCCTCCTCCCTCTCTCCTCTCTCTTCCCCATCCCATCTCTCTCTTCCCTCTGTCCCTAATGCCACCACCATAAATTTCTGGCTCGCGACCCCACTGTCTTTATTCTCCTCTCTCCCTTCTTCTCTCTTATACCCTTAAGCCCTATTCTCTTTCCCTGCTGCACGTATTCCCAATGCTCTTGTGCCCAAATTTTAGTCCCAAAGCCCTAGCAGCCCCGCCAGCGACCTACCTTGTTGTTCTACCCGTTTCATGTTTGTCCAAGTCCACCCCCGCGGCAGGTTGATACTCCCCCCCTCCCCTATTGGTTTCGTGGTGGTTGTGTGTAATTTTTCAGGGAACTAGTTGCGGCTGCTGAGATGAGCGCGAGGTGTATGAGCAAGCAGAGCGTAGCATCATCGGTCGGTGTGTGCAAAGGTTGGTGAGAGTTGAAAGGACGCACGGAAGATTTCGTGACCTTGGGTGTGCACAGAGTCATATCTCCAAGTTCTTTCCATCGGGGGTTAGTACCTCTCACTTTCCTGTCCCCCTCTTTGTGATAGTTAAATTGTGGTAATTTAGTTAGCATTAGTTTAAGCATATTATTTGCGTACTTGTAAATACTACTTGTTATCTTCTAGTTGGGTCCTATTCTGTGTTAGTGATTTTCCGTAGTCTGTCGTAAGTATAATGGTTGTGGTCTGGGATGGTAGAGTAAGGTCATGTTTTCGGTGGGAAGGGAGTAGGAAGGGAGGTGGGGAGGGGGTCAGAGGGTGGGATGGGAGGCATGAAGGTTAAGGGGGAAAAGGGAGATTGTAGGTTGAGGATTGGATCGTAGAACATACGCACACTGACGGGTAAGTCTATTGAGTTAGCGTTGATTCTCTAGAAGAGGAAGGTCAATATAGCTTGTGTCCAGGAGACTAGGTGGGTAGGGTCGAAGGCAAGGAATGTGGACAGGTATAAGTTGTGGTACTCTGGGGTTGTGAAGGGTAAGAATGGAGTGTGTATCTTGGTGGATAGGGATCTTAGAAAGTCTGTGGTTGAGGTTAGGCAAGTGAATGATAGGTTTATGTTTATTAAGTCGGGGATTGGTGAGTGCACCCTCAATGTCGTTAGCGTTTACGCGCCACAAACAGGCTTGGATGAGGAGGTTAAAAGGCATTTCTAGGAGGATTTGGACGAGATTGTGCGTAGTATTCCACCAGCTGAGAGGTTATTTATAGGAGGGGATTTCAATAGCCATATTGGGTCGGCTACTGATGGCTATGTCAAGGTACATGGTGGCTTCGGCCTTGGGGATAGGAACGGAGGAGGTACCGCGCTGTTAGATTATTTTATGGCTTTCGAGTTGGTGATTGAAAACTTGACTTTTTCGAAGAGGGAGGAGCATCTGGTAACATTCCAAAGTTCGGTGGTGAAGACTCAGATTGATTACCTCCTCCTCAGAAGGTGTGATAGTAGGTTGTACAAGAATTGCAAGGTTATCCCGGGTGAGCCCCTCGCGACTCAGCATAGGCTCTTAGTAACGGACGTCGGTATTATGATAAGATGGAAGAAGAGGCATGCTCGTGGTTGTCGCGGCCCTTTTTCTTGCAAAATCGGGTTTCGACATGTGACAACTCTTTAAGGAAGTATTAAGAGAGTAGTCACCTAACGATTTTTAAGGTGCGTTAGGGAACCTATTTTGCAAATGACTCTGGTTCAACTAGTTTACATCACCAAAGAACGGGTAAGGGCTCGAAATTACCTCGAAGAGAAGATATTAGGCACTCTTCGAGGTCCACAACTTTGGGTCCCGACCGAACTTGAATTATATGAATTAGTCACATAAACAAAGATAGAGAGCACGACGTTTGTGGATTTTATTATAAAAAATGATTTCGAATAGATGAGTAAAAACACTTGATTCAAATAAAAGGGAAATAAGATGGGGGGTCCTAAGTTTTTTAGCCTAAAGGATCACCCTGTGCAACATAAATAATATTTCGTAACTCCCTCAAGATGGAGTGTTACTCATATCAGGCACAAACTATCATCTCCTGCTACCGATTACTATGTCAAAGTTGTTACCTAAACCGTCCCATGCCTATGGTCTAGGAGGTATTGGACCTCTATTTTGGGTGGTTCTAGATCTCACTTAGGATGCTCAGAAACGTTAAAACTAAGCGACATGCAAAAACACATTGGACTTCACATATAGGCAGTTAAGGCTCCAGTTTGCCTACACACTTAAGCAACAAATGCACGCGAAAAAGGTTTTCATGTTAGGCAGTTCAGAATTGAGGAACTTAAATCCCTATAGACGTGATTTCAATGTTATCAAGGCATGCAAGCAGTGTCAAAAGCCAAGCGTTGTTCATAGACGAGATTGCAAAGTTGTTGCATACTGATTATTGAAATGGAAGACTTCCAATTATTAGTCATGTAGATGTTGCGCCTAGGTGATTTATGTATTTAATACAGTGGAATATATCGAGAGAAACCCATAATTACTCATTCTTCTAATAGTGGCCTAAGTGAGCGATAAACAATTTTGAAAAAGGGGCATCATTAACGGTTATTAGGGCGAACAGTGGTATCCTATAGACAGGATCTCTAACAATTAGCACATGGAACTGATTTTATTGTTAAACTGTAACCTTATAGGCATGTTTTCTAGGTGAACATTGCGATGTAATAACACATGAGATGATTAAAATCCTATAGGCATGATCTCTAGTGGATATGCTGCAGCAATGCAAATTGAAGGAAAGTTCAACGATATTTATTTCCTATGGGTAGGTTTTCTAATAACATGTAGCAACAAGGATAATTGAAACATTTGATCTCATGCTTTGCTAGTAGACAAGTGGTGTGAGTGTGTGATTCTCCTAATGGCATGATTTCTATAGTGTGCATAAAGAGTGAATGACACATATAGCAAACACATCATTTAGTCCTATAGGCATGTTATCTACGCATCGCATATTAATATTGAAATCTACTTCATTCCCTTTTACTGACAACCCCAATTGTTTATACAAAGATTATTACATGCCCAATAATGAGTAAAGTAACAATATTACATAACAGTGAACAGGCCCACAGTAGGGCCAAATAAAATAACTAAATACCCAGCATTGCTGGGCCTTCAATATCTCTTAAATAGCATGCCCAGGCCTTTAACAAAATCCACGTTCAATACAAAACCCAAAGGTTCATAGGAGATTCCAAACAAGTTTACTTAACCACAACACCAAGTGTTGCACCACTTGGAACAACCAATATAGATACACAGTACATGACATGGAAGTAGAATAGTAGGAACATGTTTGGAGGTTGAGGGAGTGACTAAGACCAAGCCCTAGTGTGTCAGAGTTCACAAGGGCCTCAATTGGACACCGAGCAGTGTTCACACTAGGGAGGCCAACAATAGAACCTAAATAGACTTGGCTTTTAGCCAACTAAGGATGAGAATTTAGAATAGCATAGTAGCTAATAAGGAGAGTGGATAGTGATAGAGGAACAGGAATCAAGTAATACACCAAATTGAGCAACAAAGCAACTAGTCAAGAAGGCCAATAGGTTCAGAAAAGTATACATAGCAAAGTACCACATAGACAACCTTATATTGAAAGAGTTAGGAGAAGAAATAGGCTTACATGCATACATAAATTACCATGTACAAATGCATGATGCTAAGCTAGTTGAGACCTAAAGATCCCAATTAAGTTAAGTATACATCCTAGAGCTATGTTAATCAGTATTTAGACATGATGGGGCACGCACATTGTGATAATCACTAAAAGGACAGGGTAGCAAATGAAACAAGGCATACTGGGGAATCATATTAGCATAGGATCAAGGTCATAGTTGATAGAAAAATAGAGGGTTTATCTTATAAATCAGGACAACAAGAAAACATGCTTAGAGCAAATTTTAAAACAGTATTCCATAGAGTTAGTATTAATACACAAAGGTCAGTCAAGCAGGCACAAGACTTAGCACTAAAGATTCATTCAAATGGGGGTGGCTTCCAGTGGTGTCCAAAAGAAAATATGCAGAAATTTCATAACTAACAACATATGTTCACAGCAGTCAGACTCATATCAAAATGGACTTTCATTGAAGTTCAAAACTGAACATGCTCAGATGCTAAATGGTACAGAACTCATTCCATAAAACAAGGAATCGCAGAAGTGAAAATCATAGTGAAGAATACATATTAACCTAACACAAACAGTAAACTATCGCATGCATTTAATTATCATAGAATGACAACAGAGTATTGAAAATTATCATAGTTAAATCATGATCATGTAACTCAAACACATATAGGTATGCAGAAAGAAAGAAAGAAATTGAACATTACAAGGGTTTAAAACACTAACCAGTAGCAGAATCAAAAGAGTAAATAGCGCAATAGCAAAAACCCTAGGTCTCCGATGCTTGAGAGTTCACAAGAGCCTCGAGAATGGGCTCCGAGAAGTGCTTGCACCAGAGTAGGTCGTTCAATGGCCTTGGCTTTCAGCCGGCCTATAATTCAATGATTTTAGAGAGTGTTCGAGTGTAATAGTGAGTGAGTGAGAGAGGAGAGTAGTGAGAACAATAACAGTGATTAGGAGATTCAAAAGTCTGTTCAAGGGCATTTAGGGGAGGGGTTTATATAGTATCATATTTACCACATAAAATAAGGAAAATACGGTAGATTAAACGCAGAATAAGAAAAATATAGCATGCGAGAATCAATAGAATTAGTATTAGGGAAAATAACACATAAAATAAGGAAGTACAGTAGATTAACCAAAAAATAAGGAAAATTCATCAGTCAAACACAAGAAAGGGAAGAGTATCATATGCAATCGAGAATCAGTAAAGGAAAAGGGGAAATTTCAAATCCTAGTCGGGACCAACGGACTTGAATCAAACCGATAATGCAAGAATCATTCATTATAGTGTGTATATAGACTAAAGATCGTCCAGATCTTCACAGAATCAAAGTAAATCAGCCCCGTTCTTGAGAAGTAGTTCTTGCCATAAATAGGGAAAGAACTAAGTAACGCCATAGACATGCGTATACTAGAGTATCACAAAATAGTTAAGTAAATAATAGAATTATTCCATGTTTAGATTGGAATCAGAGAAAGTTAGGGTATGGCGGCTAGGATTTACCAGAGGCGAATGGAGAGATGAGAGGATAATGAGGCGGTTGGGCAAGGGAAAATAGGTTAGGGTTTTGGGTAAGGGAGTAATTAAAAAGGGTTGGTTTATTAGGGGTTGTTGATCATGTGAGATCAACGGTCAAGATTAAAGAATGGGGTTAGGCGGGTCGTTTAAACGGGTTGCCGGTCGGGTATTGGGATTGGGGTAATTGGGCTAAGGTTTGGGTAGTTTTGGGCTACTAATGTGGTCCGAAATTGGTTAGAATGGGGCTATTATTTAAATACCCAAAAACAATTATCAAACAATTTTATAAAAAATGCTTAATAAATGAATGAAAATATTATTTATGCACTGAAATGCTTAAAATAATAACCATGTATTATAAAATATAAATATTTTCTTTTCTCTTAATACAATTTCTATAGCCTATATAGTTGCCTACTGATTATAAGTCGGTTGCTCTCTAATGCTCTCAGCGCACGATAAGACAAGGCAGGCTAACGTGCACCACTGATGGCTAGGAGACGCAAGCAAGCAGCGCCGGTGATCGCTGTGACTACGTCGGTGAACTCTATGATGCAAACTATCACCCCGTTAACCTTTGGAAGCTTCCTACCAGCTGGTTTTCAACCAATTCATGAGGAAAGTGAGCTGAATGAAACGGAAGAGATGAACAGAAACCAATGGAACAGTAAAAGTGAGAATACTGTGATGGCATCTCAGAAGTGTAAAGAACAGCTGCCAACGAGTCCAAAACGACTTTAATTTTCTGAAGTTGGGTCTTCAAAGAAAACTCCAGATCCAGATCTTGTAGAAGCTGCAGAAATAGATGTGGAGAGGCCAGTGCATGCAAAGGAGATTCGACAACAGAATATAAATTCTCAAATGGGGATGAGGTTGGAATATATTCCACCAAGCCATAGAGAAGGTAAGGTGGTAATTCAAATAGAGGAAGAAGGTGTGAATGAGCTGAAGGAATATTGGGAAACTGCTTTAATTGGGTATGTTTTGGGTGATGCTTCGTATGAAAAATCCATGGTGAGCTATGTAGAAACAGTTTGGGATTTTGTTGATAAACCCCAAATTCTATATCACCATGATAGATATTATGTGTTTCGATTCACAAATGTTAATGATAGGGATGCAGTAGTTCAAACAGGGCCATACACTTATCATAATAAGCCATTGATTTTATAGAATTGGGAGAGAGATTTTCATTTTGACCCTAAATGTATCACTACCATTCCACTTTGGATTCAACTTCCTAGCTTATTAGTTGGGTACTGGACTGTAGATGCTCTGAGTAAAGCAGCCAGTGCTGTTGGTATGCCAATGTACACAGACAAATACACATCTGAGTTAGGGAAAATCTCTTATGCAAGAGTTCTAGTGAAAGTTGATATAACTAAGCCATTGGTGGAGACTGTTGAAATTGTGACTCCTATGAGTGTGAAACAGCAGGACATTATATATGAATGGAAGCCAAAATTTTGCACTAAATGTCTGCATTTTGGTCATGATATATTTGAATGCTGGAAGCTAAGTAAGAAAGAAAAGAATGCAGAATTCCAAGTTCCTAAGAGAAGAAATAGAGGCAGAAAAGGAAGAATTATTCAAGAATGGAAACCAAAAGAACAACATGAACAGGATGAGAAGAATGGTGAGGTGAATGAAGTGCAACCTCCTATAGATGGTGACAAGGAGACACCTACATCTGGTATAGAACAAAGAGGAATGATGCAGCATAAAAAAATAGACAATGAAGGACAGAACACCTCAATAGACAAGCAAGGCATAAATGATGAAGTGAGCAGTGCTAACAGATTCAAAATGTTAGAAGAATTGGGACAAACATCTGCACAGGGAGGGGCCCTGGTTCTTGATCCTATACAACACCCTCCATGATCATAAGTACATGGAACATAAGGGGACTAAATAAGCCCCATAAGCAGAAAGAATTGAAAATATTTTTTGCAAAAGAATAAAATAGATATCTTGGGATGTCTTGAAACTAGAGTAAAAGAAAAGAAGGAAAAAACGATATTGTATAAAGTAGCAAAGGACCGGGGTTATTGCTGCAACTATACACAGGATGAGAATGGTAGAATCTGGGTGTTGTGGAAGACAAATCGATCAATCAATATAGTTCAAGTTCACAAACAATTCATTCATTGTATAGTGAGTGATTGAGTGACTAGATACCAGATTATGCTGACAGTTGTGTATGCTAGAAACAAGTTGCAGGAGAGAACAAGTTTATGGTGTGAATTACAAATGATAGGGGGGCAGGTTCAACTTCCATGGCTCATAAGTGATGACTTCAACAATTTCCTAAACACTGATGATAGGTTAGGACAACCAGTTACTATGAATGAGGTGAAAGATTTCAAGGATTGTATTGACTCTATACAATTGACCCCTTTGAAGACAAAAGGCTGCTTCTATACTTGGTGCAATAAGCAACATGCAGATGACAGGGTATACAGTAAGATTGACTGGGCCTTTGGGAACTTTGAATGGATCAAGGAATATGGACATGTGGAAGCTGATTGCCTAGAACCTGGGGTATCAGATCACTCACCTATAGTGATCCAAATATGGAGAAGAAAGAACACACATCCAAAGCCATTCAAGTTGTATATGGTAACAATGGAACATAAGGAGTTTAAACCTATGGTGGATGAAATATGGAAGCAAAAGTTGGGAAGTAACCCTATGGACAACATATGGCAGAAGTTACAACTACTGAAAAATGTGACTAAGGGATTGAACATGGAGATGGAAAGCTATGAGAAAAGACTGAGTCGAATAAGATAGAAGCTAGAGTATACTCAGATTAACTTGAAAATTAGTCCCTTTAATCAAGAAATGATTGAGAAGGAAAAGCAGACATTGCAGGAACTAGAGAAGTGGAGTATAATAGAAGAAAGAATTCTGAGACAGAAGGCAAGAGTTAACTGGATAGACTATGGGGACTCGAACTCCAAATATTTCTATGCCCAACAGAAGATCAGAGCAAGTAGGAATTCAATAACCACTGTGTGCAATGAAGTGGGAGTTAGAGTCAGAGAACCTAAAGAGGTAGAAAGAGAATTCATCACTTTTTTTAAGCAGCTTATGGGAACTAACACTGGGATCAAACCATGTCCTAATACCAAACTCATCAAAGCAGGAGTGTGCTTATCAATGCAACAACAACAAGATCTAATTCAGAAAGTCACTTATGAAGAGGTTGATGAAGCAGTGAAATACATGCCAAATGATAAAGCCCCTGGAGTTGATGGTTTTCTAGTAGAGTTCTTTAAAATGCATTGGGAAGAAGTGAGACAAGAGGTTTATGAAGCTGTATTGTTCTTTTTTCAAACAAGCAAGATGAAGCAAGCATGGAATTGCGCTGCTATAACATTGATTCCGAAAGTTCCTGCACCTACAACTATGAAAGATTATAGACCTATTGCTTGCCGCACTACTGTCTACAAAGTCATTGCTAAGATACTGACCAAAAGGATCAAAAAGGTAATTGAGCGTATAATTGGGAAAGCACAGTCTGCATTCATAGAGGGGAGGAGCATTGTGGATAATATACTGTTTATACATGAGTTATTCAATGGCTACACTAGGAAAATCTTATCCCCATGGTGTGTACTTAAGGTTTACTTAAAGAAATCATATGATTCATTGGACTGACAGTTTCTTAGATATATGCTCACAGTTCTTGGATTTCCTCAGAAATTCATTATATGGATAATGGAGTGTGTGACAACAGTATCTTACTCTTTAGTACTTAATGGAGGACTCACTAGACCTTTCCTTGCTAAGAGAGGTATCAGAAAAGGAGATCCAATGTCTCCCTATCTATTTGTGATTGCTATGGAGTACTTGTAGAGGGAGATGAATCAATTAGTTGTGCAGAAGGAGTTCAAATTTCATCCAAAATGCAAGAAGTTGGGAGTAACACACATTTGTTTTGCTGACGATTTGTTAATGTTTTGCAGGGGTGACAAACAATCAGTTACTATATTACAAGACACGTTTAACAAGTTCTCAAATGCATCAGGATTGCAGGCAAGTGCAGAAAAGAGTTCTATTTATATTGCTGGTTTACCACAACAAATAAAAGAAGAATTGATCGAGCTTACTAGATATGCAAAGGGTAGTATGCCTTTTAAATATTTGGGAGTTTCACTATCTGCAAGAAAGCTGAACATTCATCAATGTTTGCCTCTGGTTGAAAAGATCACAGAAAGAGTTAGATGCTGGTCAGCTAGGATGCTCTCATACTCAGGGAGAATTCAACTCATAAAATCAGTATTATATGGTATACAAACGTATTGGGCTCAAATCTTCTTAATACCAAAGAAGATCATGAAGATGATAGAGACTCTATGTAGGACCTTCTTGTGGACTAGCTCAACTGATTATTCCAGGAAAGCACTGATTGCATGGGACAAAATATGTCAACCTAAAGCAACATATGGATTGAATGTGATAAATATGAATATGTTGAATAAATCAACTTTGTTAAAATATCTATGGGCTCTAGCTATGAAGAAGGATGCACTGTGGATTAAATGGGATCGCTCCTATTACATAAAGAACAAACCTATTGAAGAAGTACACACACCCAAAACAGAAGCATGGGTGGTGAGGAAGATCATAGAGGCAAAGGATGAAGTTATGAAGATGAGGATAGATCAAAACAGTCTCACAAACATACTGGGGAGCTTTGTGAAGCAAGGCAAATTTCAGATACACAAGGCCTATGTCCAGTTGCAGCCTCAATTCCTAAAAGTTGAATGGAAGAGTATTCATATGTACTCACAGATTCATCCTAGGTTCAATTTCCATCTACGATTGGTTATTCATCAAAGGATAGCAACTGTGGATAGACTTGGCAAGTTTGGTATTCAAGTGCAATCAGATTGTGTTTTCTGTGCAAAGGCTGAGGAAACATTTTATCACCTTTACTTTGGATGCCTAAGTACCAACAAGTTATGGGAAAAAGTCTTGAGATGGTTGGGACATACAAGGTTGATAGGGAACTAGAACCATGAGCTGAAATGGATAAGTAGCATGGCAAAAAGGAAAGAATGCAAGGCAGAAATGATCACATCAGCCTTTGCAATGGTTGTTTACTGTATATGGCGCGAAAGATATTTGATGAGATTTAACAAGGGTAGATACAATATAGATGACATATGCAAAGAAATAGCAATACACATGCACATACAAGGAAGGAAGAAGATCAAATGGAGACCAAAATTGGATTTTTTGGAAAATATTCCTTAGTATAGAAATTTTGTTATTAATGCAAATATAGTATACTTTTACTTGTAATAGAGAATAGGAGATTAATGGTCAGCGTTAATATGGGTATGTAATGCCATCTTTTGATGAAATAAAAGCAACATTTTCGTTAAAAAAATGCTATTTTGACACAAGTTATATAAAATAAAGAGCAATTGTGTATGAATATAGACCATTATTGCAAAATTAGATAATTATATGGAATGAAATGAAATATTTGAAACATATATTATAGGTGCAAAATAATTATTTTAGGTAACTAAATATTCACAAAATAATTTGAAAGGATAATTACTAGATATTTATATATAATTTAAATACAAGTAAATTAATTTAAAGCTCTAAAAATTATGGAAAATTATAGAAAAATACTTGTATAGGTTTGTAAACTAAATAATGATGTAAATATGCTATTTTGAAAGTATATATGTATTTTTTTAAAATATGAGGGCAAAATTGGGTATCAACAGCTGTCCCTCTTTAACCGAGAATGATGAAAGAGTTATCGTGTAAAGAAAATGATGACCGATTTTGACCGAATGAGGTGATTATAAAAATGGAGGTCGAACCCTGGTTCCTGAGTTGCCTACATATCCGTGGTGTTATAGGAATCAGGTCGTGTGTAGTTCTAGATCCAACGATGAACTAAACCAATGGAGTTGTTATAGGAATGGTCGTATGCTTTGAAAGGGTTCTTTTGGGATAGGACATTATCAGATGAATTTTCGCGAAATCATGAATGCGAATCTGAAACGTTATGGACGTATCTCAAAACGAGTATCTGAACGGTTATCAAGTAAAAGTGGGTAACTGATGGTGGTTGGTTGTGTTTGAAATAATTGCAGGATGTGAACATTGAACGGAAGCCAGAGTGAAGATTGCTCCCGTTAGGAGAACGGTTACTACCTGGATTACCTGCAAAACTTAAAACATGATGCATGCAAATATATATGGATTATTGCGAGAATTTAAACATTATGCAAATTCCCTTTGGACCATGAAAGTTGTCTTTAGACGGTGAGGATAATGTCCTTAGACAATAACGTCCTGGGCCATGAATCATGTGATAAGGGATTCACAGGCCATGAAATGATATCCCTGGGCCATGAAAATGGTGCCTATGAACCATGACGCCTTTGAATAATGATGTGCAATATTGAGAGATCCTCGGGCCATGGAATGGTGTCTCCCGGCTATGAGGATAATGCCTTCCGGACTATGATGCCTTTGGACAAAATGGCGATGTGTCAGCCCATGAGATGAAAAGATATGATGCTCTATCGTACGCGAAGTAAAAACAAGACAGAGATTAGGCAATTCTTAGTCGCAGACGAATAGAAGATAATGCTAGGTCTTAAATAGCATAATGGATATAGCATTAGGTCTTATGCAAGGACAAGGAAATGCTTAGCCTTAGGCAATTGAGGAGGCAGTTCTTAGCCTCAGGCAAGAAGAGGAGACGATGCTTAGTCTCGATGCAAGGAAAGGTAGTGCTTAGCCTTATGCAATTAGGGAGGCAATTCTTAGCCTCATGCAAGAAGAGGAGACAGTGCTTAGTCTCGATCCAAGAAAAGGCAGTGCTTAACCTTATGCAGTTGAGGAGGTAGGGCTTAGCCTCATGCAAATAAGAGACAATGCTTAGTCTCATGCAAAGAAAGGCAGCGCCTAAACTTATGCAATTAGGGAGGCAATGCTTAACCTCATGCAAAGAAGAAAGACAATGCTTAGATTTATGCAGTTTAGGAGGCAATGCTTAGCCTCATGCAAATAGGAGACAATGCTTAGTCCCATGCAAAGAAAGGCAATGCTTAGCCTTATGCAGTTGAGGAGGCAATGCTTAGCCTCCTGCAAATAGGAGATAATGCTTAGTCTCATGCAGAGAAAGGCAGTGCTTAGCCTTATGCAATTACGGAGGCAATGCTTAGCCTCATGAAAAGAAGAAGAGACAATGCTTAGTCTCATGCAAAGAAAGATAGTGCTTAACCTTATGCAGTTGAGGAGGCAATGCTTAGCCTCATGCAAATAGGAAACAATACATAGTATCATGCAAAGAAAGGCAGTGCTTAGCCTTATGCAGTTGAGGAGGCAATTCTTAGCCTCATGCAAATAGGAGACAATGCTTAATCTCATGTAGGGAAAGGAATGCTTAGCCTTATGCAATTAGGAAGGCAATGCTTAGCCTCATGCAAAGAAGAAGAGACAATGCTTAGCCTCATGTAAGAAAACAATGAGTGATATTGAGAAAGCAAAGTATTCTTAGTTGGAGATTCTTGGGATAGATAATTTGCTATCTTGAAGGTAGTGACCTTATGTGTCTGCAGATATTATTGTCTTACTGTGCCTGCATCCAAAGAAAAATTGTGAGTTTTGTACGGGAAGGTTGGTTCGCGCTTTTGTCTTCTGCTTTGCCTGTCCTCTTATCTTGGGATCCTGATTGAGTTACCCTGGGTAACATCTAGCTGCCATAGAAAAAAGAAGTTTTCGAAAAATGTGCGTGTATTTGATGAATGTAGTTATTTTGAAATATAGTATTATGTAATATCAAGTAATTTAGATGGACTAATGACCATGACACTTTTAGAGACATTGCGACTTCTTTACTTTAAAATTTTGAGGGTCCTCCTCAAAATTCTGCCCCATTTTAAAAGCAATTCTTTGACTGTTCTGCATATGACGAAGTTGGCTAGACTTGCTTCAAAATTTTAAGGGTCCTCAAAATCCTGCCCCAGTTTCTGATCATGGCAAAATGAAGATTTTATTGAGATGTGACCAAACTCACAGGGCTACCTACGTATCCCCTCTTAAACGGGAATCGGGTAAAGCATAGTTCAGTTACATCAAATGAAGGAATGTAAACAATCTAAACATGGTATCTTTTGATTGCGCATGAGTTGATAGGTTTTGGCCAAATATCTCCGTCCATATCTGCAAGTATGAGCGCTCCTCCTGTTAATACTCTGTGAACCATGTAAGGCCCTTGCCAATTGGGTGAATTGTCCAGGCCTGACCCTTTTGTTGAAAGCTCTAGGCATTCTGTTCTGGTAAAGTTGACCGTGACATACCGTATTCATTCTTTTCCCTTCATTTTGCGGATTTTGGTTTTGTGTGTTTTGAGGAGGTGTCAGGTTTTGGGCGTTTTGTTGGTTAATGTCGGAAAGTTCAGGATGAGGGGAGGGTTTTCCATGTTACGGACCTGCTCAAGCTCCCCTTGTAGCTCCAATATTTTCTATTCCAGACGTAAGACCAAATTGTTCTGCGCTGGAGTACTCCGACCATATGAAGTTTCAATATTCTCTGCATGGGTAGCATTGTCTTTCCTGATACCGCTCATATCATCTATTTTGGCTTTTCCTTTTTTCTTAGGATTACTTGGTGGAGGAGGAGGTGGAGGACCTCTGGACCTGGTGTGATATGACGATGATGCCAGTATGTGTTAATACCCTATTTTCCCCTCATATGTTTTTTAAAATGTATATACCTTCAAAATATCATATTTGCATCATCATTTAGTTTACAAACCTATACAACCATTTTTCATAATTTCCATAATTTTTAGAAGTTCTAAATTAATTTCTTTCTGCATTTTATTATATAAATATCCAATAACTATCCTTCAAATTATTTTTATGATGATTTAATCATCCAAAATAACTATTTACACTAACATGTATGTTTTTTAATATTTTACTTCGTTTATTATAATTACATTTGCATTTTTAGGCTAATTGCACATTTTTGCAATAATAGCATATATTCATGTATAATTACAGTGTGTCTGCCAAAATAACTTTTTATATTTTTATAATTCTAAGTTATCATTTTCAATCATTTTAGTGCACAAATAATATTTTGTTATATATTAATTACTTTTATAAATTATTGTTTGATAAATATTGGGTATTTAAACAATATCATATTTTAAAACCAATTTCGGACCAAATAAATGGCCCAAAACCCTCAAACACCTACCCAAATGACCCAACCCTTTAAACCCGGCCAGTAACCCATTTAAACGACCCGAGCCAACCCCTTTTAAATCCTGGCCGTTGATCTTTAAGATCAACGACCCACATCTAATCCGCCTTTTTTAATTAACCTATCACCCCCAAACCCTAACCATTCCCCTCTAACCCGCCGCCCCTAAACACTCTCCACTCCCCCTTCTTCTTCAACTAAATCATAGCCGCCTCCCCCCTAAATCCCTCTCATTATCCCACTAAGTATGGGATTCGTCTGCCATTTCTTGCCATATCTGATCCCCTTTTGGTACTGGTTGTTCTCTTATGGTATTATCTAAGTGCTTGCCTAAATATGACAAGCAAATCTCTTCCGAAATCAAACCAAAATGGTTCAAATCTCTGATTTTGAACGCTATTCTGTCTATATACATTCAAGACTACTGTGTGAGTTTGATTTTTTTGTTTAAATTCTATCGATTTTCACTTTCCCTAAAAATCTAGGGTTTACATATCTCTCTCGTAAATTGATTTGATATCATTTTGCATGTTTATTTACTTTGTCTGTTGCTTAAATTACTTGGTTATCTTGTTTGTTGCTCGATTTTTTCCACTATATAAACCTATTCCCCTTCCCCTTTTGGACAGAGGGGAATCGCCAAAATTTCCACTGAATAACTAAGGATTTTTACTCTATGTTCATTCATTCTCTTGTTCTATTTTGTCTCTTGGCTGGCTGAAAGCCAAGGCCACCAGATTTCCTACTTTGCGATCTTCCTTGGGTGTGAGAACTTCCCTAGGTTCTTTGAAGCCCTTGGGAACTTGATGCATATGAGGTTATGGGTCATATTGTTGTTCTTTTCTTCTTTGTCTACTTGTTGAGAAATAACTGGTTAGTTCTAAACCTTTGCAATATTTATTTTCTTATTAGCATATCCATGTTGCTGAAATTGCATGATTTAATTTAATTTCTTGACTCTCTTTATGTGAGATTCTATTTATGATATAAACTTCTCTAGCATTGACTCACGCCTAGCTGTTAGTCCCAAAAATGTATTTGTATTTAGCTTAGGCAATCTGGACAGTTTAGAGCTTGCTTAGTTTGATGTATTGGTAATTGAGTATTTACCTTGGCTATATGGCCTCATTCTGTTTCCTGCCTTATTCTGAATTTCTATAATGATTGACTTATATCCTTAGTATGCTCTAATCTATGTTAAAATCTTCATTCTAGCTGCATTTTGCTTCTGTGATCATGTTTATCACTTAATATGTTCTTGTCTTGCTCGATTTTGTACCCTAGTAACTAGGTGGAACCCTGGACTAGCTTCTTTTACTTGTATCCCCTATAATATCTGATTTTGTTCGCCTGATTGGGATAGGCTGCATTGTTTAATTCCTGGTGTTTAGCATAAGTTTACCCCCCTAAGCTTGAACCTGTTAATCTGATATCAATTGTGTGTCTTGTCGCCCTGATGCTCCCTTGCTTATCAATGTGTAACAGATACACCCTGCTCTAATGTGCTAAGAGTGGACTTGCAACATTAACCTGTCTCTTGAGTTTGTGTTCTCTCCGTGTTGCTATGTTCATTATGTGACCTCTTTTTGTCACGACCCAAATCCTAATTCAGGTCGCGATGGCGCCCAACAGCGGGGTTAGGCAAGCCGATATAACTTTCACTAAGTGATACCCTTCCTATTCGATCAAACAAGTCAATGATTACCAGTTTATAACAACTAACATGATACTAGCCTTGAGTGAAGGTAAAATCATAGTAGATACAAGGCCGAAATAAAACATACACATAGATATACATCCCAAAACCCCACAAATATATACCTCGTGTGTGCCAGGAACTAGTGTCACGAGTGTCACGGGCAACTACTGATTATACAATGACTACAACATATACAGGGTCTCAGTATGAATGAAATGGACAGAAAGCATAACAAAAGAAACTCCAGGGTGCTGCTAGGAAGTCGCCAGGAAAGAAGCTCACCGTGAAGTATGACCACGCTATCAATATCTGGCACCGACCTGAAAATCAGATGGACCAGCCTACGGACCTGTACAGTCAAGTACAGAAAAGGAAAGAAAGTGCAGCATGAGTACATATATAAATATGTACCCAGTGAGTATCCCGTCTAATCTCGAAGAAGTAGTGACGAGAGGTCGACTCGATACTCACTAAGGCCCAACAGTCGTAAAGTAAGCAGGATGTAAAGAAAATTGTAGGCAAGTAAAACAAATAATTAAGTAAATCAATATCCGGCATCAAATAACAAGCTCAAATCAAACAAGTTTGGTATCCGCCGTGGCGCACGACCCGCTACCATATGGTACTCAATCTCGCCGTGGCGTACGGCCTGATCCCACCCTGGTAGTCTCAATCTCGCCGTGGCGTACGGCCCGATACCACCATGGTAGTCTCAATCTCACCGTGGCGTACGACCCGATCCCACCCTGGTAGTCTCAATCTCGCCGTGGCGTACGGCCCGATCCTACCCTGGTAGTCTCAATCTCGCCGTTGCGTACGACCCGATCCTACCCTAGTAGTCTCAATCTCGCCGTGGTGTACGACCCGATCCCACCCTGGTAGTCTCAATCTCGCCGTGGCGTACGGCCCGATCCCACCCTGGTAGTCTCAATCTCACCGTGGCGTATGACCCGATCCTACCCTCGTAGTCTCAATCTCGTCGTGGCGTACGGGCCGAGCCCATAATATAATCAATCATCACTCTACTGTGGCGTACGACCCAATCCCATAATATAATCAATTATCACTCTCACGTGGCATACGACCCGATCCCATGATATAATCAATCATCACTCTATCGTGGCGTACGACCCGATCCCATCCCGTGATTCTCTTATCACCCTTAAATCAAGCCAGGTATCACAACGTTCAAAGAAAACAATACCAATCACACAAGTATACAAGTCATATCTATGCTACAACAGGAAAAAGAAAGAATGAACATGCTGGGTCCTAACTACCCGGACGAAGCAGTAATAGCCACTACGTACGGTCTCTCATCACTCGGTGCGTACGTAGCCCCCAAACAAGATCACTTAGCAAACAAGGTTATCTAGAGGGACAATTTCCCTCTTACGAGGTTAGAAAGGAGACTCACCTCGATAAAGGCACTCCTCGGACCAAGGACCGGATCAAAAGATGCGCCCGAAATTCTGAAACTACTCTTGACGGCTCCCAACTAGCCAAACATAGCATAATTGAATCAATTCATGCTCCAGGAATAAGAATTAATCAAGATATTCCAAAATATAGCATTCTTGAAGGTTTTTGAAATTTCGACCCCGGGCTCACATGTTCGGATTTTGAAAATTCTCGAAGGAATGAATTACCCGAAGCCTAAGGATCGTAATTACATAATTTATGTAGGAATTCACGGCTAAAAAGGGATAATTCACTAATTATCAAAGCCCTAGAAATTCCTACCAAATTTCATGATTTTTGTTTCTTTTAGGAATTAAACCCGTTAAATTCCATGCATAATTGTGAGAAATAGGAGAGAATTGCTTACCTCTTTAGTGGGTGGTTGTGGGAGGTGTTCTTCAACCTTGGGTTCTCTCTAATGGAGGTAAAAGATGACTAATGAGGAAGACAACCCGTAATTGAGCATTTAAATACTGCCCAGGAAAACCTTCACTGCGATCGCGACATCAGACCTGCGATCGCGGAGAACAAATGACCCTGGCCCCCAAAAAGGACTATGCGATCGCATAGATGGGGCCTGCGATCACAGAGGGTAGGGAGGTAGGCTTATGCGATCACAGGAGTGAGGTCTGTGACCGCAGAGAGGAACATGCAGTAGGGGGGAGGGTAGGTAGGTGACTTGTGCGATCGCAGGGGTGAGTCTGCGTTCGCAGAGAGTTGGGAAGGGGACCTTATGCGATCGCGTAGTGATGTCTGCGATCGCAGAGAACATTGGATGGCCCAGCATAATTACTTCTCTGTGATCGCAGAGAAGGAAACCAGACAGAAAATTTCTGGTTTTTCTAACTTAGCTCCTGGGGGTCTAAAACACCCCTGAGCCCCCCGAGACCCTGTCCAAAAGCACCGGCAAGTCTGTATTCATGATACGGACTCGCCCAAACTTCCGGAACATGAAAAACAACAACGGGACTCAAAATTCAACCCCAAAACCAAATTAATCAAACTTAAGAACTTTGAAATTCTAGAATTCATTACATTGCGCCGAACGGGTCTATACTACTCAGAATGACCCCAAATTTTGCAGACAAGTCATAAATGACTATACAAAACTATTTCCGGTACCAAAATTCCATTCAGACCCCGATATCATGAAGTCCCGTTCCAGGCCAAATTCTAAACTTAAGAAAATCCTGATTTCCATTTCGGGCGCCGAAACACTCCCGGGTCATCAGAAACCCGAGCCGAACATACGCCCAAGTCCAAAATTATCATACGGAGCTACTGGAGCTGTCAGAACTCGATTTCGAGGTCGTTTTCTTAAAATGTTGACTGAAGTCAAACTTGGCCAAATAGGCCAACCTTAAGGAACCAAGTGTTCCTAAACCATCCAATTCCTTCCCAAATCCCGAACCACCCGCTCCCACGAGTCATAAAGCACGAATAGCCACTATGGAAGGTTTCATTTAAGGAAGAGGGACCCTAACACGCTAAACGACCGGCTGGGTCGTTACACTTTTGCAAAGTCTATTCCTAAAAATGCAAATGCACTCTTCTAAACCCTGTTACTTTACTACTATTTTCATTGGTTGTTTACCCTATTCTAAACCTATAATTCTTGGTCGGATGAAATCCAAGTCCACTAAAGATTCCCTGTTAACCTCCCTAGTATTAGCACTGCTCGGGGTCCACTTTCAGACCCTTATGAACTCTGACACACTAGGGCCTGAGGTTCTTGGCCATTTTCCCGACTACTCAATTCTTCCCTCTTTCTACCTACTGATTGTGAAAATTGACTAGTGTAAGTGCTTGCTTTCCTGGATCCTATTATCAAAGCTTTGTTGGGTTTAATTCAAGTTCTTCTATGGTTTCTGGGCTAAGTGAGATATGTGTAGAGACGACATTAAAGGCCTGGCTGGGCCGGGTTCCTTTAGGTCCTGTCTTAGGCCCGCTATAGGTATTTGTACCGCTTTGTAATTTATTTAAATATTGGGCCACTAATAATTCTGTAATAACAATTGGGGTATTACTGAAAATTGGAAAAACGGGTCTATTCTAATGTTTGCATGAAAGGGTAGAAATCCTGCCTATAGGATCTGAGTGTTTAATTTTTCTCAATGTGCTCTATTTCTATATGTTGTTAGATAACATGCCTATAGGACATGAATATTTCACCTGTTCACATGTTCCACTCCCAGACGTTATTATCCGCCTACTATACTACAAGACAGTGATTGTTTGTTGAATTTGCTCTATGTTAGTTTTCATGCCCCATAGGATAATGTTGAGTAATAAATAGCCGCTCTTCACAATATTCGCGTAGATATCATGCCTATAAGACTATAATGGAATTGGCTACTATTACTGTTATTCTCATCGTATTGCTCGCCTAGAAAGCATGCCGATAGGAATGAAAAGATATAGAACCAGTTTCAATTTCCAATTTTTATAAATACTTCCTATAGGATCCTGTTGCTCGCCTAGAAAGTGTGCTGATAAAATCGAACGTTGGCAATTTTGAACTATCAAATTATTTCACTACCTTATTGCGCAAACAATTTAGAGATTATGCCTATAGGACTTATAATGCTTACAATCTGCAAATTCGTTGTTCTAAGAAAGCAACACTGTCTGTACGTTTGAAATTCAGAATCACATAGAAGCCATGTCTATAAGATATAAGGACTCTATTTCGTCTTATTTCTGAAATTGTCTACTTCCTTGCTATGAACCTATTTGTGTGCTTTTGTTGTTTACATGTGGAGTCTAACTTGAGCCATTTATTGCCCTTATATGTAGTCCCTATGTTTTGAATGTCGATTAGATTTATCATTTTGAGAAACCTGAGTAAAGTCTTGTCACGACCCGATTTACCCTCCGGACGGTCTCGTGACGGCACCTAGTCTCTACGAATAGGTAAGCCTAACTTTGCGGAAATATAAATGCAATATAATAAATAAAACAGAAAAGAAGGAGATAGACACAAAACATAGCTGCTCGGCCTGTACAGTTTCACTTCCCAAAACCCCGAATGTCACGACAGTCACAAGCTCTTTATTAAAAGTAGCTCTATACAATGGAGTATCAGAAATATATAAGTCATCTATGCCTATACTAGAGTAGAAGGGGACTCGTGGGATCCTGCGGACGCGGCAGAATTACCTCGCGGTCTCGAAGTTGTTAAGTGACTCCTAGCCATGAAACAGAGTGTTGGTACCTGGATCTGCACACGAAAAACATGTGCAGGAAAGGGTATGAGTACTCCACAATTAGTACCCAGTAAGTGCCAAGCCTAACCCCAGTCAAGTAGTGATGAGGTCAGGTTAAGGCTCTACTGGATTTTTATAGTAAAAACAGTGTAAAAATTTGAACAGAGAGATATAATAAGCTAAGGCAAAAATAGTAGGAACAATGAGCTAAAAGAAAATAGCAACTCAGCACAACATATCTCACAGTAGAAAATATGCAATGCAGTACAGGGGAAAAGCTCCCAGAATCTTGTATGTTGTCCCAATTTAAATATGCAATGCAGTACAGGGGGAAAGCTCCTGGAATCGCGTCCGTAGTCCCAATTTAAATATGCAATACAGTACAAGGGGAAAGCTCTCGGAATCTCGTCCGTAGTCCCAATTTAAATATGCAATGTAAATGAATATCGAAAATAATTTATTTAAATAGTTCAGGAAAATCATAGGAAAGAATAAGGATAGAACTACCTAAACATGGTGCACATAGTAGCAATTAAGGGGGATTCAAATAAGAACAGGTAGACATGCTTCTTCCTAATCTAGACTACCTAAATAGTGCAATAAACATTGAAATATGAGTAAAATGGTTTGTGTCATGTGAAGAAAATGGAATTTTTGCAACAATGGCCCGTGTACGTACTCGTCACCTCACGTACCCGGCGCCCAATCAACAATAGTGTCAAAACAACCTAAGGGGAAGTCCCCAACATAGAGTTAGGCAAGCCACTTACCTCGACTGCTCTTACTCAACTCAAAACCACGCTCTTGGCACGAGTATCCGACTCTGAATGGCCCAAATCTATTCAATTCCATTGCATAATGTAAATATCACTTTAAGGAATCAAAATAGCTAATAAGTTCGAAGCTAAAACGCGAATTTAGGAAAATTGCCCAAAATGTCCCCCGGACCCACGTCTCGGATTGGGTAAAAATTATAAATTTTGAACACCCATTTAATCATGAGTCTAACCATATAAGAATTACTCGAATCAGATATCAAAATCCCGATCAAAACTCAAAAATCTGGCCTAGGAATGTAACGACCCGACCGAGCGTTTTGAGCTCTAGCGCGTCGTTTAGCAGTTTGAGGTCATGAGCAGCTTTGTTTCAGGTATTATGACCCGTAGGCGTGGTCGGATTTGAGTTTCGGGAAGTTCGGAGGCAAATTGGAAAGCAAATTCTCATTTCAGACGCCTTAAGTTGGAAGAATCGACTAAGACTGGAATTTTGAGTAAATGACCTCGGAATCAGGATCTGAAGGTTCCATTAGGTTCGTATAATAATTTCGTACTAGGGTGTATGTCCGGATCGGGTTTTGGATAACCTGGGAGTGTTTCGGCGTATATTATGGAAGTTAGAATTTTAGAAAGAATTTCATAAGTCTGGGTTGAAGTGCATTTTGGTGTTATTGATGTCCGTTTGGGATTTCAAGTCTGGGAATAGCTCCGTATGGTGATTCTGAATTTGGGACCGCGATCTGAAGTGAATTCGGAGGTCCGTAGATCATTTTATAGTCATTTGGCTAAAGATAGAAATTTGAAGGTTTTTGAGAAGTTTGACCGAGCGTTTGACTTTTTGATATCGGGGTCGGATTCCAATTTCGGAAGTTGGAATAGGTCCGTAATGTCGAATGTGACTTGCGTGCAAAATTTGAGGTCAATCGCACGTGATTTGATAGGTTTCGGCATCGAATGTGGAAGTTTCAAGTTCTAAAGCTCATTAAGCTTGAATTGGGGTGCGATTCATGATTTCGAGGTTGTCTGATGTGATTTGAGGCCTCGAACGAGTTCGTATCATGTTGGTGTAATTGGATAAGGTCTCGAGGGCCTCAGGTGGATTTCAGAAGGTTAACAAAATGCATTTCGGACAAAAAATAAAATTAAAAAAAACTGCAGAAATTTTTGCTGCACTTTTGGACAGCAACTGGTGCATCGTGGAGCTGACTTTGGAGGCATATATATCCAAATCTATAAGGATTCTGAAAATATGCAAAAATAAAGTGTAGCCCTTGCATTCTAGTTTCCAGAAAGTTAAACCATTCATGATTTGGACATTTGAGCAGAATGTTATGATCGACTGAAGATGGTTGGTGAAGCAGTTTCGACAAAATTTACTGATGCATGGAGCCGACTTTGGAAGCTCATATCTCGGCATATATAAAGATTTATATGGCGTACAACCTATCAAATGAAAGATTTTCGAGTCTAGTCTCTAAACCTTCAAACTGTTTGTCATTTGGATATTTTTACAAAGAGTTATGGGAATTTTAACAGAAGGTGTACAACAGGGAAAGTTGTAATAGGATGTACAACCTGCACAGCGCAAGGTACAACTCGATGAAGCCTGGGCAGATTGTTTTAAAAACGAGTTTTGCCAATTTCTTTCATTTCTTTCATTTGGATTGGACGATTTTGGAGAGCTCAAGGAGGGATTTTCACCAAGAAACACTAGGTAAATGATTTCTTCCTATTTTTGAGTTAAATATGTGATCTTACATGGATTTAGACATGGAAAATTAGTATAAATTTGGGATTTTTGGGGAAGACCTAGAATTTGAAAATTTGGACTTTTACCATGAATTTGAGCATGAAAATTAGAGAAAATTGTATATTTGAGTTAGCAAAGCTATGGGTAGAATTTATCTTCGAGAAATTTCGGAATCCGGGCACGTGGGCCCGAGGGCATTTTGGTCAACTTTTCGAGCGGAGTTGGGAACTTATATAATTTGAATTATTATAAGTATTAGAGTGAATTTTAATTGGATTGCCCGTTATTTGAATAGTTTTGGGGCGTTATGCATCAATTGGAGTCGTCAGAAAGGCTTGGAAGCCGGTTATGGAATTTCGGAGCGACGTAAGTCTCCTTTCTAACTTTGTGAGGGGGAATTGTCCCCATAGGTGAAACAATTAATTATGTGCTACTATTTGCAGGGGTTACGTACGTACGAGTTGACGGGAGTTCGTGCATAGCTACTATTATGCTTGTGTCCGAGTAGTCTAGGACCCACTAGCATGCCTTACGTGTTGTACTTGTGATCTTGCCAACAATATTAGACTGTTAATGTTATCGAATTAGTAATTGATTACCTAAGAAGGTTAGAGTTTACTTTTCTTAATCATTTAGAAAGAGAATTTTACCACTTTCTTGAGTAACTGCTTTCTTGATAAAAATGTGAACTTATTGTGTGAATATGTGTATCTATGGGTTCCTGAGATGCATCTATGGTTCGAGCCATTCAGCAGTGCACATTTTATTATTGTTGGTCCGCGCCGTTCGACCCTCGGCATTTCTTGCGCATGATAATTGCTGCGCATTTTCTGTAATTATTACCTGCTTATTGACCTATGAAGTTTTAAATTGTCAACATAAATGACGAAGATTTAAAGTGTTAAATTTGAAAGAAGTTGATATTACTTATCCCCGATATTATTAAATTGCCTATGATATTCCTGCTTAATGTCTCACTTAATTATACTAAATTGACTTCTAGCAAGTGTCTACTTAGACCTCTCGTCACTACCTCTCTGAGGTTAGGCGGGATACTTAATGAGTACACGTTATTTTCGTACTCATGCTACACTTGTTGTGTATTTTTATTGCACAGGTACTTTCATAGCGATGTGGCTGGCTTGGAGACTTAGGCGAGCTGCATCATCCGGAGGCGATCCGCAGCTGACAGAGTCTCCCTCAGATGTATTTATTTTTATTTTAAATTCCTTGTCCAATTGTATTTCAGACAAGCATTGTAGTACCTGTTTAATTCTTAGAAATGTGCTCATGCACTTATGACACCAGGTTCTGGGATGTATTTTATTAAAATGGAATATTAAACTATCGTATTTACTTAGCGGATTTTATCAAGTTATTATGTAATAAAGTGAAAGGTAATGATTTCAAAATTGCTAAAACAGGAAATTTAACTTAACCATTTAATGATTGGCTTGCCTGGCAGTGGTGTCTAGCGTCATCACGACCTTATGGATTTGGGTCATGACAAGGAACTTTATCCAAATTTTTTCTCCAATTTTTCACCATAAATTCGAATTTAAGGGTAGATTTAAGAGCATAATCATGGAAATTAGTCTAAGCCAAGTAGGAATCACTGACCCAAATTGCCCAGGTGAAGATATCTCCAAAAAATCGCTCTTTCCCGAGCTCCCAAGTTCAAAATATAAAAAATGGTTCAAACCCTCGATTTGGGTCTTTTTTTAGATTCTGCCCAGGTCTTCTTCAGTGCGATCGTGGACCCCAAGTCGCGATCGCGGATTGTAACAAACACACGCCTAAATTTTCCTCTATGTGAACGCAGGGATCTGCTCGCGAACACGTTCCTCAACCTAATCAAACCTACGCAATCGCAGTTGGCTTCACGCGACCGCATTGAGATACACTCAAACACCTGCTGCTTTAATTCTTTTATGCGAACGCAAACGCGAATGCAGTGGCCAAAGTTTCCCAACCTATGTGATCGCGGTCACCTTTATGCGATCACGAAGAACAAAATCCTACCTGCCTCCATTTACTCTACGTGATCACGGACTTCCTCACGCGACCGCGATGAAGAAAGAATTGTTGTACTAACACCAGAAAACCAGCAAAACACACCCGTTTGAGCCACACCCGAGGCCCCCGGGACCTCAACCAAACTTACCAACCAATCCTAATACCTCATTCAAACTTAGTCGGGCCTTCAAAACACATCTCATAACATCAAAATCACCAATTTTGCATGGATTCAAGCCTAAGAACTTATGAAATTTCCAAAATCCACAACCGATGCCGAAACACGTCACAACTAGTCTGAATGGCCTCAAATTATACACAGAGTTCATAAATTACACTACGAGCCTACAGCCTCTCTCGGAATTCCATTCCGAGCTCGATATAAAAATTTCACCTATCGACTGAAATCGTCGAAATTCTAACTTTCGCCAATTCAAGCCTAAATCTACTACAGACCTCAAGAAAACATTTCAGACACGCTCCTAACCCTGAAATCACCCAACGGAGCTAACATAGTTGACAGAATTCCATTCCGGATCCGTCTTCACATAATACAAACTACAACCCGATTTTCTAAAGCTTAAACTCACCTATAAGGACTATGTGTCCAAAAACTCTCCGAAATTCACAACTAAACGTTCCGACAAGTCCCAAAAGAAGAAATAGACATGGGAAAAATAGTTATTAGGGGATCGGGGCACTAACTCTCAAAACGACCGACTGGGTCGTTACAAGTCTAGAGCCATCCAAATAGTAGGTCCAAAGCATCCTGGGCCATAGGCATAGGACGCGTAGTGTACGCATAAGGCATGAGTTAGAATCAATTAGTGCACTTTAGGTAACCTACTTAAAGGTAGTAATCGGGTAGCAGGACATGATAGTCTGTGCCCGCTGAATAATAGGAGTAACACCCCATCTCGAGGGAGTTACGAAATATTATTTATGTTGCACGGGGTGATCCTATAGGCTAAAACCTTTGCCCCCCCCCCCAATCTTGTCTTTGAATCAATTTTTTTATTTATTCCAAGTCTTTTGATAATAAAACTCCCTAAACTTCTTGTCTTCTCGCTGTCTTTGTTTATCTAAATAATTCATATAATTCAAGTTCGGCCGGGACCCACAGTTGTGGACCTCAATGAGTGCCTAACACCTTCTCTTCGAGATAATTTTGAGCCCTTACCCGATCTTAGGTGATGTTGACTAGTTAAACAAGAGTAATTTACAAGTAGGTGCACTAAATCAGCTTAAAAATTGTTAGTTGGCGACTCTCCTCTTTTAACACCGCCTTAAAAGAGTTGTCACATGTCGAAACCCGATTTCGCGAGAAAAAAATGGTGTGACAACATGACAACTCTGCCGGGGAATATTTAGGCCCTTACCATAGCAAACTTGGTCTATATGAATTAGTCTTCTCTGATAAACGTGTTTCCTTGTCCTTTTATTACTTTTGTTGTTACATGAATATCCCGCTCCGGTTTCCGTTTTTACTACTGCATGCACACCCTTTCCACGTTATCCCTTTTGTTTGAATTCACATTAATATGCAAATCTCTACTCAACTTTGCTATAACATGCATTTTCCTTTTATTTCTAGTCGTGCTTGCTTGCTCCAAGTCATTTTTTTAAATAATTGTCACATCATGTCTCTCCCCGCCCTTACTCCATCACTTACTTTATTACAAATTCAACATTGCACGAACTAACTTCTTCTTGTTTTCCTTTTTTCTTATGCCTTTACGTTTAATTTAATATTGCATTTACTGTTTTCATCATGCAAATATTTGACAACGTGTTGTTTTATCTTTTCATAAAGCATGATCCACATCATATTCCACTCGTGCCTAATTAATACCATAGAGGCGCTTGATGAGTATCCGTGCTCTTCCGAAATCACCCTTTAAATTTGGAAAGGCTTATTTGTGGTAAAACTAGTCGATCAACGGTGCACTCAACGGTTTCGTGCCTTTCCCTCTCAAGTTGTTCGCTTGAGGGTACCGGTCTAGACTCTTCTAGAAATCCCATTTTGATATTAACTGTGCATTCATAATGTCCAAACCTATTATGGGTTAGAACAATGTCCGCGTGATAACCCATGAAGGCAAGTCTTGTCCAAAGTCCGCCGGGATTTCCGAAACCCAATAGACACAATCACGTCTGTGCATTATTTGGAGAAAACATGCCAATATGTTGATCATTAATGTGTAAATAGCCAAATCCGGAGGGGGAAAGGGCTAACTTTATTTGTTTTGCAGAAATGAGGCACGAAGTGCCCAGGTTCGGCATGGTTCAAAGTATCCCACCTTTGCTGCTGCATTGATAGAAAAATCTCTTACCAACTGACAAAAACCATGTGAAAAGAGTCCTCGGGAATTTACCCTCTTTATTAGACATCAGCCAAATAATGCATTGATTGAGGTCGCCACTATGTTTTGGGATGAGAAGAGAGTCGTCTTCCGTTTTGGAAACATAGAAATGAATCCCCTTTTAGAAGAAATAGGAGGCTTCACTGGACTCCCATGGGATAGCCCTGGTGTGTTGGTACCGAAAAACCGCACTTCTTGAGGTTTGTTGAAAGTGATGGGTTTCAAGAAAAATGACGGGTTAGTCTGTGTGAAGAAGTCTTATATACCATTAGAGTTCCTATATGAGCGTTATGGGCACAACAAATCATATCGCCTTTACCATTAAAAACTTGCCATCACTTCTTTGGGCTGGACTCACCATCAGGTTTCTTTATTCATTGTCTGTTTTCTAGGGATGCTGATATTTCTGATGAAGGTAGAAGTATCCACACCCGCCTAGCTATGGTCGCTAGGACTTTAATGGAGGGAATTGAGGGGAAAACTTACACCATTGTCACAATGATCTTGGCTGAGATGTACCGGGCCTTAGACCGCTGCAAAAAGGATATAGGCACTTCGAGGGTTGCAATCTGTTGCTGCAACTATGGTTGTTAGAACACTTTCAGAGAGCTGAATACCATAAAGAACTTTCGCGACAACCATGGAATGGCCACATAGCCTATCACCATCCGAAGAGAATGACTTTTATCCCAAATAGGCTTGCGCAACCGGGAAATGATGTGAGCTGGGTACATTTATTCAGCAATCTGACTGATGAAAAGGTGCAGTAGATGTTTGAGTGGTTCCCGAGCAGTGAGTTCATCATCAAGTCAAGAGAGGCTCCTCATCTAGTGCTAATCGGATTGAGGGGAATCAATCTTTATGCTCATATAAGGGTTATGAGGCAAGCTGGGAGAAAAAAGGTTATAACTCGAGTTTCCAAAACGGTTCAGTACAAAGCAGACTTCAAGGGGAACGCCATTCCATTTAAGTTTGAGGCACAACATATGTCGCATCAAACGATTATTGTGTAGAAAGATACCATCGAGCCATATCGATATTACGCCGGCCATGTGTACTTCTACCCATCATGGTTGTCAGATGATATAGAGGGAGATGTCAAGCCAGAGATTAATTTGAGGAATAGGGTCATAGGCGACGCTGCCAAAGCACAAGTCAAATACAGGAGGTTGCGCAAAAGGGTTTTCGAATCTGAAGACAGGCATTTGGAGCAGTATAAAGTGGACATGGAAGCAATCAGAGTGGAAAGGAGTCGCTACTAAATCAATAGAAATGTTAGAATGTTTGGAGCAGGGGTTGATGGAGCTTGAGGGAAAGATGAGGAAAAGGATCTCGGACTGTCAGAATATAGAGGGAAACAAAGGAGTGCATCTAGCAAGGGCATATCTGTTGTTGGACATGCGCGATCTGGGGAATCTTTGTCACGACCCAAATCCTAACGCGGGTCGCGATGGCGCCCAACAGCGGGGTTAGGCAAGCCAACATGAATTACACTAGGTGTTACCCTTCCCATTTGATTAAACGAGTCAATATTTACTAGTTTAAAACAATTAAACATGATGATAGCTTGATATGAAAATAAAATCGTAACAATACATGGCCAAAATAAAGCATATGTATGGATACACAGCCCAAAACCACAAATATACACTAGTGTGTGCCAGGAACTAGTGTCACGAGTGTCGCGGGCAACTATCTGAGCGTACAAGGATAATATATATACAAGTCCACAGTCTGAATGAAATAGACGGGAAAATGACAAAAGGAAACTTCAGGGTGCTGCCAAGGACCGCCAGGAAGAGCAGCTAACCGTGAAGTCTAATCAACGTAAGTCAGTATCTGGCACCGGCCTGATAATCAGATGTACCAGCCACCGGACCTGTACAATCAAGTACAGAAGAAGAAGAAGTGCATCATGAGTACATAAATAAATATTTACCCAGTGAGTATCCCGTCTAAACTCGAAGGAGTAGTGACGAGAGGTCGACTAGATACTCACTAAGGTCCAACAATATAATATAAAATGAGATATGGCTAAACCTGTAGGCATGTGAAGCAGAAATCAACAAGTACACAAGCAAATAATGTAATCCAAGTAACAACTGAAAATGAACTGCAAGTGCCAAATCCTCCGTTTACACAATAGATGTCAATCCCACTATAAGTGACTCAGACTCAAGTGCTAAAACAATACCAGAACAAGACAACCGGCCGGATTCATAAGGGTGGTCATAAGTACTAAGGTCATAAGCTAACCCACGATCGCGAATCATACCTGCGACTCGCGTGCTGACTTAATAGTGATAAGCTACCCACGATCGCGCATCATACCTGCGACTTGTGTGCTGACTCGATAATGATAAGCTGACCACGATCGCGCATCCAGTCTGCGACTCGTGTGCTGACTCGATAATGATAAGCTACCCACGATCGCGCATCATGCCTGTGACTCGTATGCTGACTCGATTATGATAAGCTACCCACGATCGCGCATCATGCCCGCGACTCGTGTGCTGACCCGATAATAATAATATATAAGCCTACCCACGATCGCGCCTCCAGTCTGCGACTCGTGTGCTGACTTGATTACAAGTGCATATTCATATATAGGTTAATTTGTGTACCGACTCAACAGTGAACCCAACAGGACCGTCCAATACCGTTGTAGCCAACTGGGATTGAAATCATAATATTTCACCTTTCCATGTCATCTCAAAAACCATCACAACTTACAATACATACAAGGTACAAATAAGGCACATGGAGGCATGCTCGTGAGTCCTAAAGCTACTCGACATAGCAATATAGTCGCCACGTACGGACTACAGTCACTTGGTACGTACGCGGCCCCCGCAACATGTATACATAACAAATAAGGAACCTATGGGGACATTTCCCCCTTACGAGGTTCGAAAGGAGACTCACCTCGTGACGAAATCACCCCTCGGATCAAGGATGCGCCCGAATCTCCGAAATCTACCCTCGACGGCTCGCAACTAGCCAAATATAGTGTAATTGAATCAATTTAAGTTCAAAGAAGAAGAATTAACCAATAAACCCAAAATTAGGCATTCTTGAAGGATTTTGGAATTTCGACCCCGAGCCCACACGTTCGGATTACTAGAATTCTCGAAGGAATCACTTACCCGAAGCCTAAGGATCATAATTATGTGATTTATACTTGATATCATAACAATAATTGGATAGTTCACCAAATTCCCAAAAAAAATCCCATTTACTACTCAAAACCTAGATTTTTCTAAGATTTAGTAGTTAATTCCCTTGACAATTCATGAATTAAACTAGTAAAATAGAGTGAAATTACTTACCTCTACTGGAAGTGGGTCGAGGAATGGTTTTCTCAAGCTCTTAGAACCCTTCAATGGAGGTTGGAATGAGTGTAAGTGAAGAAAACCCGAGTTTTGCCATTTAAATACAGGCTGCCTACAGGGGTTTTCGCACCTGCGACCCTGGGACCGCACCTACGGTCCCGCACCTGCGAGGAAATGGCCACACCTGCGGAAAATGGCCGGGGGAGCTAGGTTCGCACCTGCGGAGTTGGGGGCCGCACCTGCGGTCCCGTTCCTGCAGAAAATGGTCCGCACCTGTGAGGCTGGGACCGCATGAGCGGTCCCGCACCTGCGACTGGGAAACCGCACCTGCGGTCACACCAGCTACAGCTGCACCATCAGTGCTTTTAGCTTGTTTTTGGCCTCGTGTGGTGTCCGGGAGGCACCTGGGCCCACCCGAGCCCCCGACAAATATACCAACAAGTCCCAAATCATAATACGGACTCAATCGAACCTATAGAATGCCCAAAACATCGCTAAAACTCAAAATCACATCCCAAAACCCCCGAATTCATAACTTGAGACTTTCAAACTCTAGATTTCTATAACGATGCGCCGAACCGACCTATAAAACTCAGAATGACTTCAAATTTTGCAGACAAGTCATAAATGACATATTGGAGCTATTCCCGGTCCCGGACTTCCGTTCAGACCTCGATAGCATAAAATCATGTTCCAATCCAAACTTCTAACTTAAGGAAATCCTAATTTCCATTGCGGGCACCGAAATGCTCCCGGGTCATCGAAAACCTGAGCCGAACATACGCCCAAGTCCGAAATAATCATACGGAGCTAGTGGAGCTGTCAGAACTCGATTCCGAGGTCGTTTGCTCAAAATGTTGACCGAAGTCAAACTTGGCTAAATAGGCCAACCTTAAGGAACCAAGTGTTCCTAAATCACTCAAACCATTCCCGAATCCCGAACCACCTGTCACCGCAAGTCATAAAGCACGAATAGTTGCTTTGGAAGGTTTCATTTAGGGAAACGGGATCCTAATACGCAAAACGACCGGTTGGGTCGTTACATTCTCCCCCTCTTAAACAAACGTTCGTCCTCGAACGGGTCTAGAATCGTACCTGGAGTGCTGAATAGCTGTGGATATCTGCTCCGCATGTCTTCCTCGGACTCCTAAGTCACTTCCTCAACTAGTTGGCCCCTCCATATAACCTTAACCGCAGAAACTATCTTGGACCTCAACTGGCGGTCCTGTCTATCAATAATAGCTACTGGCTCCTCCTCGTAGCCCAACTTCTCATCTAACTAAATCGTGCTGTAATCAATTACGTGAGAGAAGTCGGCGTGATACCTTTGAAGCATGGATACGTGGAAAACCGGGTGAAATCCTGATAAGGCTGGAGGTAAAGCAAGCTCATAAGAGACCTCCCCGACTCGCCTCAACACCTCGAATGGACCTATAAACCTGGGGTTCAGCTTGCCCTTCCTCCCGAATCTCATGTTACCCTTCATCGGCGAAACCTTCATCATAACCTTATCTCTCTCCATAAATGCTACATCACGCGCCCGCTTATCTGCGTAACTCTTCTGTTTGGACTAAGCTGTGTGGAGTCTCTCCTGAATAATCTTCACCCTATCCAAAGCATCTCTCACCAGATCTGTGCCATATAACTTGGCCCCGCCAGGCTCAAACCACCCGATAGGAGAATGACATCGCTGACCATATAAAGCCTCGAATGGAGCCATCTCGATGCTGGACTGATAACTGTTATTGTATGCAAACTCCGCCAAAGGCAAGAATTGGTCCCACTGACCGCCAAAATCAATCACACAAGCCCTAAGCATATCCTCCAAATCTGAACTATACGCTCTGACTGGCCATCGGTCTGAGGGTGAAATGCTGAACTGAGGTCTATCTGAGTGCCCATCTCGCTGTGCAAGCCCTCCAGAAGTGCGAAGTGAACTGAGGACCTCGATCTGATATAATAGACACCGGCACACCATGCAACCGGACTATCTCTTGAATATAAATATGAGCCAGCCTCTCTGTAGTGTAAGTAGTATCCACAGGAATTAAATGCGCCGATTTGGTCAATCTATCCACAATGACCCAAACCGCGTCAACCTTCGACAAAGTCCGAGGCAGCCCAACCATGAAGTCCATAGTGATGCACTCCCATTTCCACTCAGGAATGGGCATCTGCTGAAACAAGCCTCCTGGCCTCTGGTGCTCGTACTTGACTTGCTGACAATTGAGACACCTAGGCACATACTGCACTATATCCTTCTTCATCCGCCTCCACCAGTAATGATGCTTCAAATTACGATACATCTTCGTCGCTCCTGGATGAACAAAATACCGAGAACTGTGTGCCTCTGCTAGAATCCTCTCCTTCAGGCCATCAATATCAGGAACACACAATCGGCCTTGGAGTCTCAGAACACCATCCTCGCCTAAGGTAACCTCAATGGCCCTACCCTGGACCACCGTATCCCGAAGCTCTGCAAGACGTGGATCATCAAACTTTCGAGCCTTAATGTCTCCCAACAATGAAGACTGAGCAAATATATGAGCCAAAACTCGACAAGGCTCCGAAAGGTCCAATCTCACAAGGTGATTGGCCAAGGACTGAATGTCCAAATCTAAAGGTTTCTCCTCAGCTGCAATGTAGGCCAAGCTACCGATACTCGCTGCCCTCCTGCTCAAAGCATCTGCTACTACATTCGCCTTGCCCGGGTTATACAGAATAGTTAGATCATAGTCTTTTAACAACTCAAGCCATCTCCGCTGCCTCAAATTAAGGTCCCTCTGCTTAAACAAATGCTGAAAACCGCGGTGGTCAGTGTAGACCTCATATGACACACCATACAAATAGTGCCACCAAATCTTCAAAGCATGAACAATCGCCGCCAACTCTAGGTCGTGCATAGGATAATTCTTTTCATGAACCTTCAGCTGGCGCGAATCATAAGCAATAACCCTGCCACCTTGCTGAGGTCAATGCTGACTTGAGCTTCTGAAAGCTCGCCTCACACTTGTCGGACCATCGGAACGGGGCATTCATCTGAGTCAATCTAGACAATGGAGCTGCAATAGAAGAGAATCCCTCCACAAATCGTCGATAATAGCCTGCTAGACCCAGAAAACTCCTGATTTCTAAAGCTGAAGTAGGACGCGGCCAACTCTGAATTGCCTCAATCTTCTGCGGATCAACCTTGATACCCTCTCCGGATACCACATGCCCTAGAAATTCCACCGACTCCAACCAAAACTCGCACTTGGAGAACTTAGCATATAGCTTCTGCTCTCGCAAGGCCTGAAGCACAACTCTCAAATGCTGCTCGTGCTAACCAAGGCTCCGTGAGTAGATCAATATATCATCAATGAAAACAATAACGAAGGAGTCGATAAACGGTCTGAACACCCAATTCATCAAGTCCATAAATGCTGCAGGGGCATTAGTCAAGCCGAAGGACATCACTAGAAACTCATAATGGCCATATCTAGTGCGAAATGAAGTCTTCGGAACATCAGAAGCCCGAATCTTCAACTGGTGATAATCCGATCTCAAATCAATCTTAGAAAACACTCGAGCACCCTGCAACTGGTCAAACAAATCGTCAATGTGTGGCAGAGGATACTTGTTCTTGATGGTCACCTCATTCAACTGATGATAGTCAATGCACATCTGCATAGACCCATCCTTCGTCTTCACAAATAAGACCGGAGCACCCCACGGTGACACACTCGGCCTGATGAACCCCTTGGCCAACAACTCCTCAAGTTTCTCCTTCAACTCTTTTAGCTCCTTAGGAGCCATACGATAATGGGGAATGGAAATAGTCTGAGTATCTGGAGCCAAATCAATACAGAAGTCTATATCTCGATCTGGAGGCATGCCTGGAAGATCTGAAGGGAACACATCTGGAAACTCTCGAACAACATGCACTGAATCAATGGTAAGAGACTCGGCGGTGGTGTCCCACACAAAAGCAAGGTAAGCTAAGCAACCCTTCTCGACCATGTGCCGAGCCTTCATGTAGGAAATGTCCCGACTAAATGCACTAACTGAAGAACCCCTCCACTCTAACCTCGGCGACTCAGGCATGGCTAATGTAACTGTCTTGGCATGGCAATCCAATAGAGCATGATAAGGAGATAGCCAATCCATGCCCAAAATAACCTCGAAATCAACCATATCGAGCAATAACAGGTCGGCTCTGGTCTTAAGCCCACAGAAGGCAATCACACAAGATCGGTAGACCCGATCTACTACCACAGAATCGCCCACAGGAGTGGACACATACAAAGGAGAACCCAAGGACTCACGAGGAACATCTAGAAAATGAGCAAATAATGCGGAAACATATGAGTATGTAGACCCTGGATCAAATAACACTGAAGCCTCCCTACCACAGACTGAAATAATACCTATAATAACGGTGTCTAAGGCCACTGCATCTGATCTGGCCGGAATAGCATAGAATCTGGCTGTAGCACCTGAAGACAAAGCTCCCCCAGAACGAGCTGGAGCCGACTGACTCCCTCCTAACTGGCCTCCCCCTCTAGGACGGCCCCTGCCAACCTGACCCCCACCCCTAGGTGGTCAAACTGCTGGTGCTGAAATCATAGGCTGGTGACTCTGATGCACGGCCTTGCCCCTATAGTGTGGGCAATCCCTCCTCACGTGGCCTAAGTCCCTACACACGTAGTATCTCAAATGTGACATATCTTGATGTCCTGTGGAGTAAGAGTCCCGAATGGCCGGAGTGCGATGAGAATCACCTGACACAGCACTAAAATAGGAACCAGAGGATCTTTGACGGCTGGAGTAACCACTGGATGAACTGTGGATGGCTGGAGGACGGTAGGAGCGCTCTGGCATGGCGCTAAACTGAGGCCTCACTGGAACACCCTTGGGAGGTAGTGGAGGTGTTGTATATGAAGGCCTACTGAACTGACCGCTTCCGAACTGACCCCTGCCCCTAGCTGGAGTGCCCCTGAAGTCACATGAGAATCTGGCCCTCTTGTCCTACTGACCCTGCTCCCTGCTCCTCAGTCGGTAACCCTCAATCCGTCGAGCTATCTCGACTACAAGCTGGTACGGGGTACCCATCTCTACCTCTCTGGCTATAGAGGTCCTGATACCTTGATAAAAGCCTGCCACGAACCGCCGCACCCTCTCGGCATCAGTGGGAAATATCATGAGAGCATGGCGGGATAACTCTGAAAACCTCGCCTCATAATCCATCACGGACATCTGCCCCTGCTCTAACCGCTCAAACTGACCCCGAAGCTCCTCCCTCTCAGACGACGGAATGTATCTATCTAAAAATAGCTGAGTAAACTGACTCCACGTGACAGGAGAAGAATCCGCTGGCCTGCTAAGAACATATGACTGCCACCAGCGGCGAGCTCGATCCTCAAGCTGAAATGTAGTGAAGTCTACCCCATACGACTCCAATATCCTTATGTTGTGCAGTCTGTCCCTGCACCTTTCAATGAAATCCTGGGCATCCTCGCCCCGCTCACCCCCGAAGACTGGAGGGCGAAGCCGGGTCCATCTGTCTAGCATCTTCTGCTCGTCGCCCTCTACAACTGGCCTGGGATCTGGCTGGGCTACTATAGGCTGAACTCCACCCACTGGTGGTGTACCCGGAGTGTGATGTGTTGCTGCCTATCCGGTGGCCTGAGCGGTAGGGGTCTGAACTCCCCCTCCCCCCTGGGAAGTGGCAGGATCTGCTAGAATTACGCATGCCTGGGACATGGTGTCCATGAATCTCAACATACGGCCCATGACCTCCTGGAAGCCTAGCGCCATCATAAAGTCCGTTGGAGTAGGAGCAACGGGAGGCAACTCATCCCGCTCCTCCATAATAGGATCCTCAAGTGGTGAAACTGGTAAAACTCTGGGACGCCTTCGTCCCTTGCCTCGAGCAGGTGCCCTACCCCCGCCCCTACCACGGCCTCGAGCGGCGGGAGTAGTAGCCTCTCCCAGATCAAGATCATGAGAAACATGCGTCCTCACCATATGTGAGAGAGTAGAACATCAAATGTGAGTACATCATCGGTTGCACGATAGGATATGAACAAAGAGGAGTTTCTTAACACCCTAAAGCCTCCTGAAGATAAGTACAGACGTCTCCGTACCGATCCGCAAGACTCTACTGGGTCTGCCCGTGACTCGTGAGACTACGTGAACCTAAAGCTCTGATACCACCGTGTCACGACCCAAATCCTAATGCTGGTCGCGATGGTGCCCAACAGCGGGGTTAGGCAAGCCAATATGAATTACACTAGGTGTTACCCTTCCCATTTGATTAAACGATCAATATTTACCAGTTTAAAACAATTAAACATGATGATAGCTTGATATGAAAATAAAATCGTAACAATACATGGCCAAAATAAAGCATATGAATGGATATACAGCCCAAAACCCAAAATATACACTACGTGTGTGCCAGGAACTAGTGTCACGAGTGTCACGAGCAACTATCTGAGCGTACAAGGATAATATATATACAAGTCCACAGCCTGAATGAAATAGACGGGAAAATGACATAAGGAAACTTCAGGGTGCTGCCAAGGACTGCCAGGAAGAGCAGCTCACCGTGAAGTCTAATCAACGTGATAAACAGATGTACCAGCAACCGGACCTGTACAATCAAGTACAGAAGAAGAAGAAGTGCAGCATGAGTACATAAATAAATATGTACCCAGTGAGTATCCCGTCTAAACTCGAAGGAGTAGTGACGAGAGGTCGACTAGATACTCACTAAGGTCCAGCAATATAATATAAAAAGAGATATGGCTAAAGCAGTAGGCATGTGAAGCAGAAATCAACAAGTACACAAGCAAATAATGTAATCCAAGTTACAAATGAAAATGAACTGCAAGTGCCAAATCCTCCGTTTACACAATAGATGTAAATCCCACTATAAGTGACTCAGACTCAAGTGATAAAACAATACCAGAACAAGACAACCAGCCGGAGTCATAAGGGTGGTCATAAGGACTGAGGTCATAAGCTAACCCACGATCGCGAATCATACCTGCGACTCGCGTGCTGACTTAATAGTAATAAGCTACCCACGATCTCGCATCATACTTGTGACTCGTGTGCTGACTCGATAATGATAAGCTGACCCACGATCGCGCATCCAGTCTGCGACTCGTGTGCTGACTCGATAATGATAAGCTACCCACGATCGCGCATTATGCCTGCGACTCGTGTGCTGACTCGATAATGATAAGCTACCCATGATCGCGCATCATGCTTGTAGCTCGTGTGCTGCCTCGATAATAATAATATATAAGCTGACCCACGATTGCGCCTCCAGTCTGCGACTCGTGTGCTGACTCGATTACAAGTGCATATTCATATATAGGTTAATTTGTGTACCGACTCAACAGTGAACCCAACAGGACCGTGCCAATACCACTGTAGCCGACTAGAATTGAAATCATAATATTTCACCTTTCCATGTCATCTCAACAACAATCACAACTTACAATACATACAAGGCACAAATAAGGAAACTAGAGGCATGCTCGTGAGTCCTAAAGCTACCCGACATAGCAATATAGTCGCCACGTACGGACTCCCGTCACTTGGTACGTACGCAGCCCCCACAACATGTATACATAACAAATAAGGAACCTATGGGGACATTTCCCCCTTACGAGGTTGCAAAGGAGACTCACCTCGTGACGAAATCACCCCTCAGATCAAGGATGCGCCCGAATCTCCGAAATCTACCCTCGACGGCTCGCAACTAGCCAAATATAGCGTAATTGAATCAATTTAAGTTCAAAGAAGAATAATTAACCAATAAACCCAAAATTAGGCATTCTTGAAGGATTTTAGAATTTCGACCCCAGGCCCACATGTTCGGATTTCTAGAATTCTTGAAGGAATCACTTACCCGAAGCCTAATGATCATAATTATGTGATTTATACTTGAATTCATAACAAGAATTGGATAGTTCACCAAATTCCCAAAAACGATCCCATTTACTACTCAAAACCTAGATTTTTCTAAGATTTAGTAGTTAATTCCCTTGACAATGCATGAATTAAACTAGTAAAATAGAGTGAAATTGCTTACCTCTACTGGAAGTGGGTCGAGGAATGGTTTTCTCAAGCTCTTAGAACCCTTCAATGGAGGTTGGAATGAGTGTAAGTGAAGAAAACCTGAGTTTTGACATTTAAATACAGGCTGCCTACAGGGGTTTCCGCAACTGCGACCTTGGGACCGCACCTGCGAGGAAATGGCCGGGGGAGCTAGGTTCGCACCTGCGGAGTTGGGGGCTGCACCTGCGGTCCTGCTCCTGCAGAAAATGGTCCGTATTTGCAGAAGTTGTGCACCTGCAAGGCGGGGATCGCAAGAGCGCTCCCGCACCTGCGGCTGGGCAAGCGCACCTGCGGTCATACCAGTTACAGCTGCACCAGCAGTGCTTTTAGCTAGTTTTTGGCCTCGTGTGGTGTCCGGGAGGCACTTGGGCCCACCCGAGCCCCCGTCTAAATATATGAACATGTCCCAAATCATAATACAGACTCACTTGAGCCTACGGAACGCCCAAAACATCACTAAAACTCAAAATCACATCCCAAAACCCCCGAATTTATAACTTGAGACTTTCAAACTCTAGATTTCTATAACGATGCGCTGAACCGACCTATAAAACTCGGAATGACTTTAATTTTTGCAGACAAGTCATAAATGACATATCGGAGCTATTCCCGGTCCCGGAATTCCGTTCGGACCTCGATAGCATCAAATCACGTTCCAATCCAAACTTCAAACTTAAGGAAATCCTGATTTCCATTGCGGGCACCAAAATGCTCTCGGGTCATCGAAAACCTGAGTCGAACCTACGCCCAAGTCTGAAATCATCATACGGAGCTACTGGAGCTGTCAGAACTCGATTCCGAGGTTGTTTGCTCAAAATGTTTACCGAAGCCAAACTTGGCCAAATAGGCCAACCTTAAGGAACCAAGTGTTCCTAAATCACTGAAACCATTCCCAAATCCCAAACCACCTGTCCCCGCAAATCATAAAGCACGAATAGCCTCTATGTAAGGTTTCATTTTGGGGAACGAGATCCTAATACGCAAAATGACCGATCGGGTCTTTACAATCTTATTGATGGAGCAAAAAAGGCCAAGCACGGAGAAAGTCCCTCTGGGACCAAATAAATTAGAAATTATGTTTTACTTTATTTCTAGATTCGTTTTAGACTTTGGCTGTAATAAGGCAAATGCCATTAGTGACTTTTTATCGTTATTGTCGTTTTAGCAGAGATTTGATCCATTTTTCACCTTTATTAAATGACGCAGTTATTGGCATCAATTTTCTCCAAATCTATATGCCGCTTAGGCCTACCTCGGGCACAATGAAGTCCCCAAATTAGGACGCGAATTTATAATTCCACAGTATGTGTTTAAATACCGCAAATATCCTTTCAATACCCCTTACTGACTTGCTTACCTTTTGTTTTCTTCTTTTATTTGTCTATTCCCATTCCCTAAGGTTGGTTCCTGCATACTGGCATCATCAGCATATCTTACCAGATCTAGCGGTCCTCCACCTCCTCGTCCTCCAAGTGATCTAAAAGCAAGGAAAAAGCTAAAATGGACGATATGAGTGGTATAAGGAAAGACAACTCTAAACATACAGAAAACGTCGAGACTTTGGATGGTCGGAGTACTTCGGCACAGAATGACTTGGTCTTACAGTTAGAATAGAAGATACTAGAGTTACAAGGGGAACTCGAGCAGGTCCGAAAGTTGGAAAACTTTTCCCTTACCCTGAACGTCCCTAACGTCAATCAACAAAATGCCTAAAGCCCAGCACCACCCCAGAACACACAAAACCAACACCCGCAGAATCTTCCCGCACCTCATTTGTATGCCACGCCTCCTCAAAATCATAATCCTCCACCAGTGTCGACCCCTCCATAACATCACCATCATCCGACCCAGTACCTATAAACCACCACTTACCACACTCCTCAAAATGCACCACAAACTACCCCTGATCCCCAAAACTCAACCAACGACCACCACTAGCACTACTAGTAATCAGGGCTACTGCAACAGTTCTTGAGGAACGGTTTGACAACCGTTGCTATAGACATACTATTGCAACGGTTATAATCGTTGCGTAAAACTCTATGGCCTATTGGGACAGTTCTAAAAAGAGACCGTTGCATTAGTATAAGAACTATTGCCACAGATCGGTCCATTGGAATGGTTACTTTAACCGTTTCAATATAAAGATTTGTGGCAACAGTTCATTGGAAAAAAATGCTACTGGACTGTTTAATTTTCCCCCTTTGTTTTCCCTCTTCTTTTTTCACTAAACTTTTAAAGTTTCTTAACCCTAATATCTCTTATGATTCAAAATTCGAAGATATGGAACAGGAAAAATTAACCCAGTTATGCGTATCTCTTCACTTATTCGCTTAGTTCCTAAACCCATATCGAAACAATAGCCCGCTGAAGCACCCACCTCCGGCAAGACCCAGTTGGAAATCGTTTATTTTTTAGCTAGGTAAGTTGTAGAGATCATTCTAATTTTTCTACTTTTATTGGTACATATTTGGCTTTGTATACTTTACCTCTTCCTGGGTCGCTTTAGGCATCCTTGTTCTTTCATAGGAAGTATCCAGAAATTTGTAATAAATAATTCTAAAGAACCTTTTTTTATGAAATGAATCTATGTAGTGGGCATAACCCAGAAACTTAAAGATTCAATTTTGTTTATGCAAATCCACCGACGTCCCTTTGTATCACCTTTAATCCTAGATTCTAAGCCTTTATAGTTTTCAAATTGTAAAAAACCTCTCTCAATCTCCTGAATCCTCCTCCGCCAACCAATTTTTAGGGGCACTCGTGTAGTTTTGTTATGACAAGAGTGTGTCAAAATATTTGATTTTCTCTAGTGTAAACATAGACAGTGTTTTGAGCTCCGATCTATGTGTTTGTCGAAGCCTCTTCTAGCCTTGTCAGGGATTTGCGGTCATCGATGCTACTGTATGTTACTAACTTTTTTTAATTCATTAGTAATTAAATATCTCTTTTTTAGAAGTTTTATAACAAGCACTAATCTTCGAATAGAGATGGTAATCCGTCAGGACATAAGGGTGGAAGATTGTCCTAGCCTTCATTTGGTAGATAATTTGGGCAATATCAATGTTGAAGATGAACTGTTTAGTGATTTTTCTTTTATGTAAAAAAAGAGTACTTACAAGAAGTTGATTATATTTTTAAGATCTCAGATTATTCTTGAGATAGTTAGATTATGTATAAAACAAGAGTACTTACAAGGAACTTAGTTTTGCGCTCCTTGTATGCCTCTTTATTAGAAGCTCTGGTTGTTAATGAATATCAATTAAGCAAGATCTTTATCAATGAATCTACAGCTGAATCGTTTCCACCACACAGAAGTCCTTAAGATGAAGACCTGAATTATATAAAGAGCTATTGCTCTGAGGAAATCACAACCACAAAATTTCCACCTCCATGTGAAAAAAGAATGTGTTTAGTAAGCTTTTATGTGATATTTAAATTTTTGTAGTATTTTTTCTTTTGGGGAGTCTAATATTCCAATTTCCTTTCCAAGTTTCTTCTATGATGTGTTCCTTCGTAATTTAAAACTTCTACAAGTAGATAGCATGAAAAATAATGTGATGCTAAAAACATCACCAAGAATTTGTATTTCAAGTTGGAAGAAAGCAAGCTTATACAAGTATTAAAATTAGTATGGCCTGATAATTATATACTCTATTCTAGAAATATTATATGAATTTATCTAATCATGCTTGTATTCTCTAATCATTTTATTTCAAAATAACAGTGAAAACTCAAGTTGGCCTTGAAACTTTTCAATTGTTATCTTGTTGCTAATACGTGTGATACTACTTTTAAAATTGGCATTGTGGCCTGCTCCCTTCTTTTTGTTATCTATTAATTAACCCTTGCTTTATTTAGTTGTAGGCATGGATTATGGAGATCCAACAAAGAAGAGCAGCTTTGTGGTAATATTCTTATGGATGTTGTATTCACAACACTATGATGTTCTCATTCTCGCCTGTGCCATTTCTATCATGGCCCGTAGATTTCCCTTGGCATGAGATGATAGGTTTGTGCATGTATGAACTTGCGTTATGTTATTATCATAATAGAGAATGTCTTTCACAAGTCACGACCATTAAAAATAATGATAGCATCAGGGGCTCGTGGTTTTTCTGTCCCCTTCTAGTATTTTTTATATTGTTCTGTGCATTTATTGGTCTATAACTTTTAGTTATTCTTGAAAAATCCTATCTCATAACATTGATTCTACAATAAAATTTTGATGTGGATTTTATTCTTGTGCTGCACGATATGATACATTGTGACCGTACTATATGAAATTATTATTTTTATCCGTTAGTTCGTCTACCTTTTACTGGATTATAAATATACATACATTCAAAGTTTAAGTTGCATGTTCTCAATTTACAATTCATAATCAACTTCTCATGCTGTCATGCTTTTTGTGTGTTCTCTTTGGATTTTGATGGATACTTTATTTTTGGATAGCAGTTTATGTTATTTTCTGCTGCATCATTCATCCCCGCACCACAAATTCTAAATATCATTTTATGTTACGAATAACCATTCATTTAAGTTTTATCTTAATCTGAATATATGTAGCGCCTAGCGTCAAGTGTTTTGCAGCTTTTCGAAGGTCACCAAGCTATGAATCACTTGAAGTTTAACCAAATTTTGCCCACGGTTAAAGAAAGAAAGGTAAGAGACTAAGAGAAAAAGTGTAAGTGTGCATTCTTTGAACTCTGCTCACTCTTCACCAGTTACATGTGAGTTCTAATAGTTAGTACAGAATACCTTAACCAAATGTTGCTGCTCTGGACTTAGACAAATGGAGTTGCAGGATTCACTTATCTTTCAAACAGTGAGTATGATTGCTTTTGCACTGGACATAGTTTGACTACCATCTTAGCAGAACCAGGTATATATTCATTAAACTGTGACCTGTGAAACTTGAATTGACTCCCCCTCAAACACATGGATCAGAGTATTTCTTTCTTTATCAATTTCTTGTATATGGCTAAGGAGAAGTTATAATTCCAAATCTTGTTAGAGGTTTCATTTGATGATATGAATGTTGAGGATTTATTGAATTAGTATTTTCACATTCGTCCAAGTTAATGTTACTACTTAAATTATCATTAAGCAAATTAAAGGTTTTGCCAATTTCTCCGCATTGACAATGCGATTGTGAAACGTTCTTGATGGTATTATTTTAATTTTGAACATATCTGACTGATTCTTTTACTTCTATATGCGTATTGTTATGTGCTAATACGTGTTCTTTTGAGAATTTGTAGACATTTTAATTTAGGGATAATATTTTTATGACTAGTTCAGTAAATAATAATGTGTAGAATCTAATTTACTTAAGTTAGATTTCTCAGCTAGCTATTTTAACTTAATGAATATATGCAAATACGTTGTTTGACTTTATGTCTGATAGCATGTATCCAGATTATCTCGATAGAAATTATTTTATTTCATTTTATTTTCATAATTAATTTTGTTAAGGAGACAGCTATTTCACCTTGAAATCATATTTTTAGGATTTTTCTTATTAAAAAGTAGCATTTGTAATGTATTCTTTTCCTAATATTTTTATCGAAAGTGGTCGATATATCTTATTATGATTAGTATCTGCAATGTATTTTTCTCATACTTTTCTATTAAAAGTGGTCTTGTAATTTTGCCATAGTTTTAAGACATTAAAGAAACCTGTAATAATGAAATTTGCTTGTCTGTTGTGATTCATATATAAATGCACAAGTGAATCAAGCTTTAGAAAAATTCTAAATGTATTCATTGTTTGGTATATCTACATAGATTTCTTACTACGTTAAAGAGTATTTTCGAATACTTTCTTGAATCTGCTAGCTCTCTATTTTGCAATATATTTTTAGATGCTTATGAACCTGATATAAAGAATATATCGGTTTATTCATGTTTGTTTCATGTGTGAATCAACCTCTCCAAGTTAACTAATAATTTGTGGGAGGTTAAGGACATGGCGTCATCTCCTTATATTAGTATGAACTCTTATTTTCAAACCTGACTAGCGAGTCCTATTGTTTGAAACTCTTTGTGATTAATTTGAACTCTTTCTTTTACAAGTGTCTGGTATTTGCAGTGATACTTCTTGCTTAACATGATAACTTGTTTGCCTAGCACCTTTGCCTACTTGTCCATGTGGTTATATGATTTGTTTTCTTACTACCTAGCATATTAAATCCACGAGAAATAAAGAAATTTTATTGACAAGATATTCCGAGTGCTCCCTTTGGTTAACATAAATCTAGTTCTTTATCAAGTTTATTCTGAAATGTTAAATTGTAGTTTTTTTTTTTAATGTATTTTGATATTTGTGAGTTTTGTTATATCTATCTCAATCTCTGTTTTACTATCACTCTATCATTACCATTCAGTTGACTAATAGTATGATGAAAGGTGGTCCTCATCTTGGTGCTTGACATTAAGAGGTTTTGAAAATTTTGCTTACTTTTTTTAGTATCTTTTGTAGGTGGAGCAAATGAACAAAGGGTAGACATAAACGATGAAGACCTTACTTAGAGTGCTGGTTGATTATTATTGAAACTTCATATGTTCGGGAAATCATTCGAACATTTTGCAATCTTATGTATATTAATGTTGCATTTGTAAACACTATTGTATAATTTACTTTTATGGATATTACCTTTAAATATTTTGGATTGTCCTAATATGATTTTCTTTATGATAGTTTCTGTTTGTGATTTATATAAACTTTTGTATATTGTTGCTTTATTAAAACGTTACAATAGCTTTACAAACGGTTGCAATAGCCTTAAAAAGTTGTTGCAATAGATCTTAACAATCGTATCAATAGCTTATTTTTTACAGTTGTCATAGTCTCATATAAGCGTTGCGATAGTTATATTAATCGTTACAAAAGGCCCAATAACTGTTGCGTTAACTTACGTAGCGACGGTTAAGAACTGTTGCATTTGTCTTAAGTTACCGTTGCAATAGAAAGAGCTATCGTAACGATTGTCAGCCCGTTGCCACAAAAGTCTATCGCAATAGTTTTGAAACTGTTACATAACACCGTTTCCATAGATGTATTGGCATTTGGCACGTGACTTGATGAAACGGGCCCTAAACCGTTCCAATAGGTCTAGAGCAACGGTTTTCCTATCTACAACAACGGTTTTGCACTCGTTGCCATAGGTCAAAATTCCAGTAGTGTACGCCCAAATTCCTAGAGTCCATAATGTAACCCTATATACGTGGCCCACACTTCACAACAGACCTTGTATACACCGGAGTCCGCCGAGAAGGACATGCTCATCAATAACATGGCAGAGGAACTTAAGAAGCTTACTAGTCGAGTCCAAGGTGTGAAGGTGGTAAAAACGTCGAGGGGTTGAATTATGAGGATTTGTGTATTCAGCCGGACGTAGAACTGTCAGAGGGTTACAAACCTCCTAAGTTCGAAATGTTGGACGGTACAGGTGATCCGAAGGTACATTTGAGTACATATTGTGACAAGCTCGTAGGGCTTGGTAAAGATGAAAGAATCCGCATGAAGTTGTTCATGAGGATCCTCACTGGAGACGCCATGTCCTGGTACATCAGTCAAAACCCAAAGAAATGGGTTAACTGGGTAATTATGGCGTCAGATTTTATGGATCTGTTCAGGTACAATACAGAAAATGCGCAAGATGTCTTCTATATTCAGAATCTTAAAAAGAAGCCAACAGAAACTTTCCGCAAGTATGCTAATCGGTGGAGGTCAGAAGCTGCAAAAGTAAGGCCAGCACTGGAAGAAGAACAGATGAATAAGTTCTTTGTTCGAGCCCAGGACCCGCAGTATTATGAGAGATTGATGGTTACTGAGAACCATAAATTTTCTGACATCATCAAGTTAGGAGAAATAATAGAAGAGGGTATTAAGATAGGAATAGTGACAAATTTTGGGGCTCTCCATGCTACCAACAAAGTCGTGCAGTCGACCAGTATTTCTAAAAAGAAGGAATTAGGGGAAGTGATGGTGGCCCAAGTCCAAAGTCTCCTCTCATGTACCAAAAACCCCTACCCACATATCAACCTTCACCTCCAAGATAACAACAACCCGCCACCACTTACCATACCTATAACACTCGGCCAGCATACTACGACTCACCACTAGCCCTCCAAAACTACCAAAAACCCAGACCAAATTTCGACCGCAGACCACCCAAACAATACACCCAGATTGCTGAACCCATTGACCAATTGTATGAGAGGCTGAAGGCTGCCGATTATGTCACTCACATTCCCCCCGTTGCCATGGAAAATTCCTCCTAATGGTTCAAACCAAACAAGACATGTGCCTAACACTCGGGCATGAAAGGTCATACTATTGATGAATGTCGCACTTTGAAGGATAGGATCTAAATGTTGATCGACACCAAGAATATACAAGAAAAAGAGGATGCACTTAATGTCCGAAACAATCCTCTCCCGGATCACAAGGGCAAGGGGATAAATGTGGTAGAAACCGACGAAGAATGGGATCCAGAAGGGTTAATTGGGCTCATTCGCGAAGGGGATGGTCCTAAAATACCTCCATCAACTCTCACACCTATTGTGGTACAAATATAGTCACCGATTGAGGCTGAAGTAGCCACACCGACTCCGATCGAGGTTGAAGTAACAACGCCCTCAACCGCGCCAAGTTCATTCGAAGTGGAAGTGACCACACCTTTCACCGTGACGGTAGCACCTACACCATCCTTTAAGTCCGATGTTATACCATGGGACTATTTGTAGATGTGAGAAGGAAAGGGGTGGGGAAAATGGAGGAAAAGGTGCAGCACAAGGCATGACCAGATCCGTTAGGGTTTATACGCCCAAACATTTGGGAGGAACAAGTAAAGAAGCCGCCTCCAAGCCGCCTATCATTGAAACTGGCCCAGATGATCTTTGGAGAAAGGTGCAAGCAAGAGAGTATTATGTGGTTGATCATCTGAGCAAAACCCCTACTCAAATATCCATTTTATCACTACTACAGAACTCTGAGGCACATAGGAATGCGTTGATGAAACTGTTGAACGAAGCCTATGTACCCAATAACATTACCAGTGGGGAGATGGCCAATATGGTAGGACAAGGATCAGAAATCCATAAGATCACTTTCCACGAAGATGAAATGCCGCCTGAAGGGCTGAGTCACAACAGGGCACTGCATATCACATTGTAGTGCGAAGATAAATTCATTGTCAGGGTCTTGATAGATGGAGGTTCAAGTCTCAACATCTGTCCCTTGACCACTATGAACAGGTTGGGTAAAGGTTTTCATGAGATACGAGCTGGAAGTATAAACGTGAAGGCATTCGATGGGTCTCAAAGGGCCACGATTGGGGAGACCAACCTCTGTTTACAGATGGGGACGACTTGTTTTGATGTTAAATTTCAAGTGTTGGACATATCCGCCACATTCAATCTGCTGTTGGGACGACCTTGGATACACGATGTTGGGGCTATAGCTTCTACTCTGCATGAGGCTGTGAAGTTTAAATGGAACCATCAGGAACTGGTCATCAATGGAGACATGATTAATCCTATTTACACCAATCAGACTGTTCCGGTTGTTGAGAATAGAAGGAAGTTGGGTAGAGAGACTTACCATTGCATTGAGCGTGCCAACGTGATTGAGAAAGATAAATGGTGGTGTCACGACGCGAATTCCCACCTTCAGGCCGTGACTGCGTCTAACGTTGAACCCGCTAGACAAGCCAACGTGTGCAGTTAAACTAACATGATAACACCAAATTAACAGAATTAACCAAAAATAGTTTACAATTTAACAGCAGAAATAGAGAAAAATAGGACTAAGTGATTTAAACAAATACAATACGTTGTAACAATCCCCAAATCTGGAGTCACTAACTCACGAACATACTAAAAGATTACTACAACCAAGGGCTGAACAATAACTGTATACAACTGTCTTTGGAAATAAATGAAAAAGACAGGAAGGAAGAAAAAGGGATAGAGGAGACGTCAAGGCCCACGACGTCTGCGAGTCTACCTTGCAATATCCGAGGTGGACTGAAGGATACTCCCTCTAACGATGTCCACTGGGTCCGGCTGCGGGATCTGCACAACATAAAGAAGTGCAGGTGTAGCATCAGTACAACCGACCCCATGTATTGTGTAAGTGACGATCCTAACCTCGGCCGAGGTAGTGACGAGGCTAGACTAGACAACGGTAATCTACATGTACAGTTCTACAAGATATATCACAGACAAGCGCAAGAATAGACAGATAAGCATGGGGTATGGGAGCAGTTAATGGGAACAAGTGAAATGAATCTGTTAAATTGACATATAGAAGTAAACAAAGGAGGCAATTGAACACAATAGCTAACGAATCAAGTACAAGTACCAGAAATGTAAATAATGGCAAGGCATCACCCTTCGTGCTTTTACTCTCTTCCTCACAGTGCAATGTAATCAAATGTCATGGAACAGCATCACCCTTCGTGCTTTTACTCTCTTCCTCACAATGCAATATAAACCATGGCATGACATTAACCTTCGTGCTTATAATCAACGTAAATCATGGCACGACATTAACCTTCGTGCTTATAATCAATGTGAATCATGGCACGGCATCACCCTTCATGCTTTTCACTCTTCCTCACCAAACAATGACATATATAATGGCAAGGAGTACATCATAGTGGAAATATAGAGTTCAAATCACCCGGCAAGGGGAAAACATCAATTAATAACTCAATAAATGCCCGGCAAGGGTCTCAGCTATAACCAATCACCTCAATTGTATACTTTACACTTGGATTCTCAATCGTATCAACACTTCTTAAGCTCAACAACCAATACTGTCAGCCAGAATAAATTACCAAGTAGAAGCAATCTCATAATATGATAAACATGGAAGAAATACTACAATTTCTATCAAAATTGACTCACGGGCATGCTTGACACACATTGCATAGGTACTCGTCACCTCACCTATGCAATGAACATGATATTCACTTAGCACATATCAAATAATACATATTCCCTCACCAAAGTTAGGCAAGACACTTACCTCGGGTCCAAAGTATAGCAATCAACCCTCTAAGACCGCCTTTCATTTATAATCCGACTCCGAAACAACGATATCTAGACATAATAATTCAATAATATCAATAAAGACTCAATAACACAATCCCATAGCCTAGATATGTAATTCCTAGCATTCTTCCAAAAATACCAAAATTCAACCCCGGGCTCGCTTGGTCCAAACATGAGGATCAGACAAAAACTCGATCACCCAGACCCCCACGAGTTAAAATATACAATTTATTTTGAAATCCGACCTTAAATTGAGGTTGAATTACCCAAAATTCCCAAAAACCTAACTCTACCCAAAACCCCTAATTTCTACTTTGATTTCATGTTTTTAGGCCTAGATTCTAGTAATAGATGATGAAATTAGAAGGAAAATAGAGTTATAATTGATTACCTATGAGGATATGGTGATGGAGCTCTTCAAAAATGGCCAAAGGAGGTGTGGGGAAGAAGAAGATGGTGGAAGGGGGTGAAATCCCGTAATGGGTCTGTTTTTAGGTTTTTAAAATAACTAGGTGAATTAACCCAGTGCGTTCGCAGCAAAAGGACCGCGTTTGCACAGGGGTTCCTTTCTTACTCTCCACGATCGCGCAAAAGGACCACGTTCGCACTAGCCTAGCACCCCCCAGCCCCCCAGACCCACTTAACCCTCTGCGTTCGCGACCCCCTCCCCGCGATCGCATAGGGTCTTTGGTCCAGAGGTCTGCGTTCGCACCCAGTGGGCTGCGTTCGCACAGGCCTAACCTACCCAGCCCCCACCTTGTGCTATGCGTTCGCACCCAATTCCCTGCATTCGCATAGCATAGCACACTAGACATCAGAAAATGAGTAAAACACCAGATTTTCACACTTTAACCCAACCCGTTAGCTACCCGGAACTCACTCGAGCCCTCGGGGCTCAAAACCAAAAACACACACGACTCCCAAAACATCATACGAACTTGTTCAAGCATTTACATCATCAAAATATCATCAAAAACAAGGAATTAAACCTCAAAACTCATAGAAATTTCTTAAAACTTCATAAAGCTTAATTATTCCGATTTTTATCCGAAACACGTCATTCCAAGTCCGTTTTACACCAAACTTCACAGATAAGTCACATAACATATAATAAACATGTTTCGAGCTCCGGAACCATAATACGGGCCCGGTAACACGGTTTTCACATAATTATTCATTTTCAAAATCCTTTATTATTTTCAGAAAACAATTTTCTTTAAAAATTCATTTCTCGGGCTTGGGACCTCGGAACTCGATTCTGAGCATACGCCCAAGTCTCATATTTTCCTACGAACCCTACGGGACCGTCAAATCACGGGTCCGGGTCCGTTTACCAAAAATGTTGACCAAAGTCAACTTTATTCATTTAATTATCATAAAATTCAATTTTCATCAAATTTCAACATAAAGACTTCCCGGCTATACGCTCAGGCTATGCACGCATATTGAGGTGAGATTAACAAAGGCTTTCGGGGTCTCGGAACACAGATTTAGCTAGAATTACTTAGGATGATCTTTTGGGTCATCACAGGTGGAGTAGCAAAATAGAGAGCATATTGGCATGGGCAGAGTATGAATCTGGTAAGGGGCTCAATAAGAATCTCCAGGGTATCGACAAACCAATACAGCTAAAGCGTCATAGCACAACCTTCGGACTTGTATATCAGTACACCTGGCTGGAGTATAACGATTTGTCGGTGCCATGGCATGGTCCTTATTACCCTCTTGAGTAGCCGGTACCACATTTGAGCCAATCCTTCCATCAGGCCGATATGATGTGGGGATCGGAAGAAGATGAAGTTCTAGTTGTCTTAAGTAATATTTTCTTAGAAGATGAAGATATGGATTGCAATGCAATAGTTGAGAAGGAGGAGGAGGAGGAAGGCCTCGTTATTCAGACAGTGGAGAAAGAAGTTGTTCTCAAGAACTGGACCGCTACACCATCACGGGACCGCCGAGTTCCGGGGTAGCCTGGACGTTGGAATCATTTATTTTGAAAACAATTTTTATGGGCATTTTAAGACATTTTTCAGTATTTTGTTATTTTGCTTTGAAATAATTGTTTGGATCGTTAAAATTGCTTTTGTCTGATGTTTGGTATTTATCAATGGCTTGTATTTTAGTATTTATTATTATCCTTTACATTTTCTCTCTACATCATTATTATTACTTATACTGACGAACCAACAACTGTGACATGTAATGAGACAACGCAACATAAGGATAGTGATTCAAAGGAAACTGAAGAAGAAGATATAATACCCAAGGAAATTGTCAGAGAAGTGGAAAATTTTGAGAACAAACCTAAGTCCAATCTAGACGAAACCGAGATAGTCAATTTGGGAAATTCCGAAACAGTCAAAGGAACTCGCATAAGCATTCACCTGTCACCATCAGGAGAAAGAAGAGTACACCTATTTCCTGAAAGAGTATAAAGATCTTTTTGCATGGTCTTATGATGATATGACTGGTTTGAGCACATCCATAGTGGCTCATAAATTACCTACCAACCCTATGTGTAAAGTAGAAGCTTAGAAAGCTCAAACCAGATATGAGTCTGAAAATCAAAGAAGAGGTCACCAAGAAGATCAAAGCTAAGGTTCTCAGAGTGGTTGAATATCCAACCTGGTTGGCTAACATCGTGCCAATTTCGAAGAAGGATGGGAAAGTCAGAGTATGTGTCGACTATCGAGACTTAAACAGAGAAAGTCCCAAAGACGTCGCATTACCCAATATATACATACTGATCGACAACTGTACCAAGCATGAACTCCAAGCTTTTATGGATTGCTTCGCGGGATATCATCAGATTTGGATGGATAAAGAAGATTTCGAGAAGACAGACTTTATTACGCCATGGGGAGTGTATTGCTATAAAATGATGTCGTTTGGTCTGAAGAATGCTAGGGACACTTATATAAGAGCCATGACAACCATTTTTCACGACCTGATACATACGAAAATAGAAGTATACATGGATGACATCATCATCAAATCTAAGAAGGGTACAGATCACATAGCAGACTTTAGAAAGTTCTTTGATCGGCTTCGAAGGTATAACTTGAAACTGAACCCCGCAAAATGTGCTTTTGGGGTCCCTGCTGGAAAGTTGTTAGGATTCATCATCGGCCGCCAAGGAATTGAGTTGGATCCGTCAAAGGTCAAGGCTATCCGGGATTTTCCACCTCCAAGGAACAAGAAATATATGATGGGCTTCTTGGGGCGTCTCAATTACATCAGCCGCTTCATAGCACAATCGGCTGTGATTTGTGAGCTGATTTTCAAAATGTTAAAGAGGGATGCCGCAACAAGTTGGACTGAAGAATGCCAGAAAGCTTTTGACAAAATCAAGGAATATTTGTCCACACCACTGGTCCTGGTCCCGCCAAAACCTGGTAGACCTCTGCTACTCTATTTGTCCGTACTATATGGAGCTTTCGGTTGTTTCTTTGGATAACACGATGAGACGGGAAGAAAAGAGCAAGACATATACTATCTGAGTAAGATGTTCACACCATATGAAGCACGCTACTCTTTGCTAGAACACACCTGCTGTGCCCTGACGTGGATAGCTCAGAAATAGAGGCACTACTTCTGTGCCTACACTAAATATATCATATCAAGGATAGATCCTTTAAATACATTTTCCAAAAACCCACGCCTACAAGGAAACAAGAAAAATGGCAAATACTGTTGAGTGAATTTGACATTGTCTATGTAACTCAGAAGGCGGTTAAGATACATGCATTAGCTGATCAACTGGCAGAAAATCCTGTAGGAGGAGAATACGAACCATTGGAAACGTATTTTCCCAATGAAGAAGTATCATTTGTAGGGGAAGATATCGCCGAAACCTATGACGGTTGGAGGATATCCTTCGACGAGGCTGCAAATTTCAAGGGAGTGGGCATCAAAGTTGTTTTGGTGTCAGAGACAGGTCGACATTATCCGGTATCCACAAAACTCAGATTTTTGTGCACCAACAATTTGGCAGAACATGAGGCTTGCATCTTGGGGATTAATTTTGCCATCGACATGAATATCCAAGAATTGCTGGTAATTTGTGATTCAGACCTTTTGGTACATCAGGTTCTAGGAGAGTGGGCTACAAAGAATACAAAAATATTACCATATATATATATATATATATATATATATATATATATATATATATATATATAT
>ML296543.1:157116-169761 GCA_005239495.1 Nicotiana undulata
AGATATATATATATATATATATATATATATATATATATATATATATATATATCATGTGCAGGAGTTGATGAAGAGTTTCACAAAGATAGAGTTCAAACATGTTCCGAGAATCCAGAAGGAGTTCGCAGACGGATTGGCCACTCTGTCTTCCATGATACAACACTACAACACCCAGACAAGAATTTCATCGATCCTATTCTAGTGAGGATCCATAATCAGCCAGCCTGTTACGCTCACGTTGAAGAAGAAACGAATGGGAAGTCGTGGTTCCATGATATCAAGGAATACTTGGCAAAATGAGAGTACCCAGAGCATGCAAATCATACTAAAAAACGCACACTCCAAAGATTATCCAACCATTTATTCAAAAGTGGAGGAATGTTTTACAGAAGGATGCCCGACTTAGGATTATTACGGTGTGTTGATGCCAAGGAAGCTTCCAAACTGCTAGAAGAAATACATGCCAGAACTTGCGGACCACACATGAATGGTTTCGTTTTAGCCAAGAAGATATTAAGAGTAGGATATTTTTTGGATGAATATGGAAATAGATTGCATCAGGTATGTCCAATAGTGTCATCAGTGCCAAATACATGCAGATATGATACAGGTGCCATCAAATGAACTCATTGGAACAAGTGCACAATGGACTTTTGTCGCTTGGGGAATGGATTTCATCGATCCGATCGAACACGCCGCTTCAAACGGGCATAGGTTTATTTTGGTTGCCATAGACTACTTCACAAAATGGCTTGAGGTTGCATCTTACAAGGCTGTAACCAAAATAGTCGTCGCAGATTTCGTCAGGGATCGTATTGTTTGCCGATTCGGGGTGCCAGAATCCATCATCATTGACAACGCCGCCAACCTCAACAATGACTTAATGAAGTCTATGCGTGAAATCTTCAATATCAAGCATAAGAATTCCACAACATATAGGCCTCAAATGAATGGAGTCGTGGAGGCCGCAAACAAGAATATCAAGAAAATATTGAGAAAAATGGTAGACAACCACAAGCAATGGAACGATAAGTTATCATTTGCCTTATTAGGGTATCGTACCACAGTCCGCACATCAACCGGAGCAACCCCCTACTTGCTGGTCTATGGTACTAAAGTTGTTATTCCCGCCGAGGTCAAACTTCTTTCTTTATGAATTATACAAGTGGCTGAACTCAGTGACGCAGAATGGATACGAAGTCGCTATGAACAATAAGCTCTTATTGACGGGAAAAGAATGAATGCGGTATGACATGGTCAAATTTATCAGCACAGAATGTCCAGAGCATTCAACAAAAGGGTACTGAAGCGGATCTTCCGCATCAAGATAAAGCAAAAGGGAAATTTTCACCCAATTGGCAAGGGCCCTACAATATTCACAGAGTACTAATATGAGGAGCACTCATACTTGCAGAAATTGACAGAGAAGTTTGGCCATAGCCCATCAACTCAGACGCAGTCAAGAGATATTATGTTTCGATTGTTTAAAATTCTTTAACTGAAGTAACTAAACTACTCTTTACCTGATTCCCGTTTAAGAGGGGATACGTAGGCAGCCCTGTGGGTTCGATCACAACTCAATAATATCTTCATTTTCCACCATAGTAAGAAACTGGGGCAGAATTTTGAGGAGGGCCCTCAAAATTCCGGAGCAAGTCTAGCCAATTTCATCATATGAAGAATGGCCAAATAATCGCTTATTGAAATGGGGCAAAACTTTGAGGAGGGACCTCAAAATTCTAATGCAAAGAAGTTGCAAATGTCTCTAATGTGTCACAGTCACTGGTTCATCTAATTTATTTGATATAGCATACTACAATGTTTTTAAATAACTACATTCATCAAATGCACAAATATTTTCTTGAAAACTTTATTTTTATGAAACAGCCAGATGCTACCCAGGGTAACTTGAGCAGGATCTCGATACAGGGAAAAAGTAAAGAAAAGCAAGCAAACGAAGGCATGAACCAACCTTCCCCGCAAAACTCACGATTTTTCTTTGGATGCAGGAACAAGGAATACCCACAAATACACACACAAACACACATAGAAAATCATAACGTCAAGTTTCCAAATGCAAACACGTCTCCAGCTAAAAACTACTCTGCTATTGCTCACTATCTTTCCTTTGTATGAGGCTAAGATTTGCCTACTTGAATGAGACTAAGACCTGTCTCCCTTCATTTGCATGAGTCTAAGAATTGTCTCCCTAATTTTATAAGGTTAAGCATTGCCTTCGAGCACTTGAGACTAAGACCTGTCTCCTTTTCTTGCATGAGGATAAGCATTGCCTCCTTGCATAAGGCTGAGAATTGCCTTCCATTGCATGAGACTAAGCCCTGTCTCCCTTTCTTGAATGAGGCTAAGCATTGCCTTTCATTGCATGAGACTAAGCCATGTCTCCCTTCCTTTGCATGAGGCTAAGCATTGCCTCCCTAATTACATAAGGCTGAGCACTTCCTTTCCATTGCATGCGACTAAGCCCTGTCTCCCTTTCTTGCATGAGGCTAAGCACCGCCTCCTTGCATAATGCTAAGCATTGCCTTCCATTGCACGAGACTAAGCCATGTCTCATTTTCTTTGCATGAGGCTAAGCATTGCCTCCCTAATTGCATAAGGCTAAGCATCGCCTTTCATTGCATGAGACTAAGCACTGTTACCTAATTGCATGAGACTAAGGATTGTCTCCTATTTTGCATGAGGCTAAGTCTTGCCTCCTCAATTGCATAACGCTAAGCTCTGCCTTTCCTTGCATAATATTGAATTCTATGCTATTTGAAATCTGTCATTGTTTTCTACTTTCCCGGGGCTAAGCTCAGCCCCCCCCCCCTCCTCCCCAATTTTACGCAAGACTAAGCTCTGTCTTGTTTCTCTCCAAGCATCATGTCCTTGCATCTCATGGGCTGAAACATTGCCATCTTGTCCAAAGGCGTCATAGTCCTAAGGCATCATCCTCATAGCCTGAAGACACCATGTCATGGCCTGATGATCTCTCAATATTGCACACCATTATTCAAAGGTGTCATGGTTTAGAGGCACCATTTTCATGGCCTGTGAATCCCTTATTACGCAATTCATGGCCCAGGACATCATGGTCTAAGGACATCATCCTCGTCATCCAAAGACAACTTTCATGGTCCAAAGGGAAATTACATCATGTTTAATTCTCGCAATAATCCCATATATACTTCCACACATTGTGTTTAAGTTTTGCAGGCAATCAAGGAGGTAACCGTTCTTTTAACGGGAGCAATCTTCGCTCCGGTTTCCGTTCAATGCTCACATCTTGAAATTACCTCAAATGCAGCCAACCACCGTCCATTACCCACTTCCACTTGATAACCGTTCAAATGCTCATCCATAAATATTTTGAGATACATCCATTCATCATTTCATATAAACTTAAATGATACTATCCTACCTAAAAGAACACTTTCCAAAGCATACGACCATTCCTGCAACAACTCCATCGGCTCAGTTCTCCGCTGGATCCAGAACTACACACGACTTGATTCCCGTAATACCAGGGATATGTAGGCAACTCAGAAACTGGATCTCGGCGTGCATTTTCCAAATCATCCCATTCGGCCAAAATCGGTCATCATTTCTTTACCTGACAATTCTTTAGTCATTCCCGGGTAAAGAGGGACAGCTGTTGATACTTCATTTTTCCCTCATATTTTTTAAAAAACATTTATATATACTTTCAAAATAGAATATTTGCATCATCATTTAGTTTATAAACCTATACAAGCATTTTTCATAATTTTCCATAATTTTTAGAAGTTCTAAATTAATTTCTTTCTGCATTTTATTACATAAATATCTAATAATAATCCTTCAAAATATTTTTATGATGATTTAATCATCAAAACTTATTATTTACACCAACATTATAATTATTAATATTTTACTTCATTTTTTATAATTACATTTGCATTATTAGTCTAATGGCACATTCTTGCAATAATAGCCTATATTCATGTATAATTGCATTATGTGTGCCAAAATAACTTTTTATATTTTTTATAATTCTAAGTTATTATTTTCAATCATTAATTACTTTTATGAATTATTTTTTGATAAATATTGGGTATTTAAACAACAACCCATTTTAAAACCAATTTCGGACCAAATAAATGGCCCAAAACCCTAAAAAACCTAGCCCAAATACCCCAGCCCAAATCAAATGACCCAACCCTCTAAACCCGGGCAGTAACCCATTTAAACGACCCAACCCAACCCCTTTTAAATCCTAAAGATCAACGGCCCACTTCTAATTCGCCTTTTTTAATTAACAAATCACCCCCAAACTCTAACCATTCCCCTCTACCCCGCGGCCCCTAAACACTCTCCACTCCCCCTTCTTCTTCAACTAAACCCTAACCGCCTCCCCCCTAAATCCCTGTCGTAATCCCACTAAGTATTGGGATTCGACTGCCATTTCTTGCCATATCTTACCCCATTTTGGTACTGGTTGCTCTCTTATGGCATTACCTAAGTACTTGCAAACATGGCAAGCAAATCTCTTCCGAAATCGAAAAAAATGGTTCAAATAACTAATTTTTAATGTTATTCTGTCTATATACGTTCAAGATTACTGTGTGAGTACGATTTTGTGTTTATATTCTGCCGATTTTCACTTTCCCTAAAAAGCTAGGGTTTACAGATCTCTCTCTTAAATTGATTTTCAGATCAATTTGCATGTTTATTTACCTTGTTTGTTGCTTAAATTACTTGGTTTCCTTGTTTGTTGCTTGATTCCCCTTCCGTTTTGGACAGAGAGGAATCGCTATAATCTCCACTGAAAAACTAAGGCTTTTTACTATATGTTCGTTCATTCTCTTGTTCTATTTTGGCTCTTGGCCGGCTAAAAATCAAGACCACCGGATTTCCTACTTTCCGACCTTTCTTAGGTGTGAGCAGTGCCCAGGGTTCTTTAAAGCCCTTGGGAACTTGATGCATCTGAGGTTCTGGGTCATATTGTTGCTCTTTTCTTGTTTGTCTACCTGTTAAGCAACATCTGGTTAGTTCTCAACCTTTGCAATGTTTATTTTCTTATTAGCATATCCATTTTGTTGAAATTGCATGACTTAATGTATTTTCTTGAATCTCTTTATGTGTGATTCTGTTTATGATATAAACTTCTCTAGCATTGACTCACGCCTAGCTATTACTCCTAAAATTGTATTTGTATTTAAATTAGGCAATTTGGACAGTTTAGAGCTTGCTTAGTTTGATGTATTGGTAATTGAGTGTTTACCTTGGCTATATGACCTCATTCTATTTCCTGCCTTATTCCGAATTTCTATAATGATTGACTTATATCATTAGTATGCTCTAATCTATGTTAAAATCTTCATTCTAGGTGCAGTTCGCTTCTGTGATCATGTTTATCACTTAATATGTTCTTGCCTTGTTAGTTATGTACCCTAGTAACTAGGTGGAACCCTCGACTAGCTTCTTTTACTTGTGTCCCCTATAATATCTGATTTTGTTTTCCCGATTGGTATAGGCTGCATTGTTTAATTCCTAGTGTTTATCATAAGTTGACACCTGTATCTTGAACTTGTTAATTTGATGTCAATTGTTTCTCTTGTCGGCCTGATGTTCCCTTGATTATCAATGTGTAACAGATACACCCTGCTCTAATGTGCTAAATGTGGACTTGCAACATTAACCTGTCTCTTGAGTTTGTGTGCTCTCTGTGTTGATATGTTCATTATGTGACCTCTTTTGCAAAGTCAGTTCCTAAAAATTCAAATGCTCTCTTCTAAACTGTGTTAATTTATTCATTGGTTGTTTACCCTATTCTAAACCTATAATTCTTGGTCAGCTGAAATCCAAGGCCACTAAAGCTTCCCTGTTAACCTCCCTAGTGTGAGCACTCCTCGTGGTCTACATTGAGACCCTTGTGAACTCTGACACACTAGGGCCTGATGTTCTTGGCCATTTTCCTGACTACTCAATTCTGCCCTCTTTCTACCTACTAAATGTGCAAATTGACCAGTGTAAGTGCTTGCTTTCCAAAAATCCTATGATCAAACCACTGTTGGGTTTGATTCGAGTTCTTATATGGTTTCTAGGCTATGTGAGATCTGTGTGGAGACGAAATTAAAGGTCTGGCTGGGTTGGGTACCTTTTGGGCCTGTCCTAGGCCCACTATAGTTATTTGTACCGCTTTTTAATTTATTTCATTATAGGGCCTGTAATAATTTTGTAATAACAATTGGGGTATTAGTGAAAATTTGGACAATGGATCTATTCTATTGTTTGCATGAAAGGGTAGAAATCATGCCTATAGGATCTGAGTGTTTAATTTTGCTCAACATGCTTTATTTCTATATGTTGTTAGATAACATGCCTATAGGACATGAACATTTCACATGTTCACATGTTCAACTCCCATACGTTATTATCTACATACTATACTGCAACACAGTGATTGTTTGTTCCATTTGCTCTATGTCAGATATCATGCCCCATAGGATCACGTTGAGTAATAAATACCTGCTCTTCACAATATTCGCATCGATATCATGCCTATAGGAATATAATCGAATTGGCTATTATTACTATTATTCTCAGCGTACTGCTCGCCTAGAAAGCATGCCTATAGGAATGAAAGGATATAGAACCAGTGTCAATTGCCAATTCTTAGAAATCCTACCTATAGGATCCTATTTCTTGCCTAGAAAGTGTTCTGATAAAATAAAACGCTGGCAATTTTGAACTATCAAATTGTTTCACTGCCTTATTGCGCAAACAATTTAGAGATTATGCCTATATGACTTATAATTCTTACAATCTGCAAATTCGTTGTTCTAAGAAAGCAACACTGCATGTACATTTAAAATTCAGAATCACATAGAAGCCATGTCTATAATATCTAAGGACTCTATTTCGTACTTATTTCTGAAATTGTCTACTGCCTTACGACAAACCTGTTTGCATGCATTTGTTGTTTACATGTGGAGGGTAACTTGAGCCAGTTATTTCCCTTATGGGTATTCCTTCATGTTTTGAATGTGGCTTAGATTTATCATTTGAGCAACCGTAGTAAAGTCTAGAGTCATCCAAATAGTAGGTCCAAAGCCTCCTGGGCCTTGGCATGGGACGGGTAGTGCACGCATAAGGCACGATTTACAATCAATTAGTGCACTTTAGGTAACAAACTTAAAGATAGTAATCGTGTAGCATGAGATGATAGTATGTGCCCGCTGAATAATACGAGTAACACTCCATCGCTGCTAGGGAACCATTCGAGCATCCAATGTACCTTTTCGTCAGTCAAGTTGCTAAAGAAGCACAACCAACTCATAGCACTTCCAGGTTGCGCAAACCTGTCTGGGATAAATGTCATTATTTTCGGATGATGGTAGGATATGTGGTCACTCAATGGTCGTCGCAGAAGCTCTTGACAGTATTCACCTCTTTGGAAATGTTCTAATAACCATATCTGCAGCAACAAATTATAGCCCTCGAAGTGCCCATATCCTTTTTTTCCTTCGATCTTGAGCCCGGTACATCTCAGACAAGATCATAGGGATGAAGGTGTAAGTTTTTCCCTAAATTACCTCAGTTAAAGTCCTAGAGACCACGGTGAGGCGAGTGTGGATGCTCTCCCTTTCATCAGAAATATCAGCATCCCCAAGAAACAGACAATGAACACAAAATTTCGGCGGTGTGTCCAACCCAAAGAAGTAATGGCAAGTTCATCATGGTGAAGGCGATATGACTTGCTATTCCCGTAACATTCATAAATGAATTCAAATGGTATGTATGACTTCTTCAGACAGAGTAACTCATCATTTATCTTGAAACCCATCATTTTCAAGAAACCCGAGGGAGTGCAATTTTCTTGTACCAGTAAACCCGGACTATCCCATGGTAGCCCAATGAAGCCTCCTATTTCCTCCAAGAGGGGAGTCATTTCTATGTCACCAAAGTAGAAGAAGCTCTTTTCACATCCCAAACCATAGTGGCGGCCTTAATCAATGCATTATTTAGCCGAATGTCCAATAAAGAGGCTAGATTTCTGAGGACCCTTTTCACATTGTTCTTGTTGCTATGTGAGAGGTTCTTCCACCAACCAAGCAGTAAAGGTGGGATGTTTTGAACCATGCCGAACTTGGGGACTTTGTGCCTCATTTTCTGCAAAATAAATAGATAGCCATTTCCCCCTCCGGATCTGGCTATTTACACATTAATGATCAACATCTCGGCATGTATTCTCCAAATAATGTACATAACGTGATGGTTTCCATTGGGATTATGGAAATCCCGTCAGACTTTGGAAAAGGCTTATCTTAGCGGATTATCACGCGGACAAAGTTCCGTAAGGATTATGTATACACAATTGATATTGAAGCGAGGTTTCTAGAAGGGTCTAGATTGGTACTCTCAAGTAGACAACTTGAGAGGAAAAGGAACAGAACCGTAATTTTGGAATAGCGCGGACACTCATCAAGCGCCGCTATGGTATTAATTGGGCACGCGTGGAATATGATGTGGAGAATGCTTTATGCGAGGATAAATAACATATTATCAAGTATTTGCATGGTAAACATGTGAAAGCAATAAACGCAGTATTAAGACAAAACGTAAAAGACGTAAAAAGAAAGAAAGAAGAACAAGAAGAAAATTTCGTGTAATATAGGGAATATGATAAAGTAAGCGAGGGAATAGGGGTGGGAAAGACATGACGTAATAATTTTAAAACCAATAAAAAGTAGCTTAGAGCAAATAAGTATGACTAGGAACAGAGGTACGCATGTTTTGACCAATTCGAGCAAGGAAGGATGGAGAAGGGAGGGATTTGCATGTTACCATGAATTCAAATAAAGGAGAATAAGGGAGGGATATGTGTGTAACAATGAATTGGATAAATCAAAAGAAAATAGGGACGGGATGTGCATGTAGCAGCAAATAAAAAGAAGGAAGCACGTTTATCAAAGCAAACTAATTCATATAAGCCAAATTTGCTATGGTAAGAGCCTAAATATCCCTAGCAGAGTCGCCATGCTGTCGTGCCCTTTTTTCTGGCGAAATCGGGTTTCGACATGTGACAACTCTTTAAAGAGGTATTAAAAGAGGAGAGTCTCCACCTAATGATTTTAAGGTGCATTAGGGAACCTATTTTGAAAATGACTCTGGTTCAACTAGTTTACATCACCAAAGATCGGGTAAGGGCTCAAAATTACCTCGAAGAGAAGGTTTTAGGCACTCTTCGAGGTCCACAACTGTGGGTCCCGGCCGAACTTGAATTATATAAATTATTCAGATAAACAAAGATAGAGAGCACGAAGTTTGAGAATTTTGTTATAAAAAAAGAGTTCGAATAGATGAGTACAAACACTTGATTCAAATAAAAGGGAAATAAGATGGGGGTCCTAAGTTTTTTAGCCTAAAGGATCACCCCGTGCAACATAAATAATATTTCGTAACTCCCTCAAGATGGGGTGTTACCCATATTATTCAGCGAGCACAGACTATCATCTCCTGCTACCTGACTATGTTAAAGTTGTTACCTCAAGCGTTCTAATTCAATTATAAATCGTACCCTATGCGTGCACTACCCGTCCTATACCTATGGTCCAGGAGGTATTAGACCTCTATGTTGGGTGGTTATAGACCTCACTTAGGCTTCTTAGAAACATTAAAACCAAGAGACATGCAGAAACACATTGGACTTCATATATAGGCAGTTAAGGCTCCAGTTTGCCTCCACACTTAAGCAACAAATGCACGCGAAATGGGTTTTCATGTTAGCCAAATCAGAATTGAGGAACTTAAATCCCTATAGACGTGATTTCTATGTGATCAAGGCATGCAAGCAGTTTCAGAAGCCAAGCATTGTTCATAGACGAGATTGCAAAGTTGTTGCATACTAATTATTGAAATGGAAGACTTCTAGTTATTAGTCACGTAGATGTTGCGCCTAGGTTATTTATGTAATAAAGACAGTGGAATCTATCGAGAAAACCCCAGAATTACTCATGCTTCTGATAGTGGCCTAAGTGAGCGATAAACAATATTGAAAAATGGGCATCATTAACGGTTATTAAGGCGAACAATGGTATCCTATAGATAGGATCTATAACAATTAGTACCTAGAATTGGTTTTATTGTTGTACTTTAACTTTATAGGCATGTTTTCTAGGTGAACAGTGCGATGCAATAACAAATAAAATGATTAAAATCCTATAGGCATGATCTCTAGTGGATATGCTGCATCAATGCAAATTGAAATAAAGTTCAACGATATTTATTTCCTATGGGTAGGTGTCACGACCCAAATTTTCCTCCGTTGGGTATCGTGATGTCACCAAGTCTTATGGACCAGGTAAGCCTAACATTTAGAGAATAACAACAATAATAAACGAAATCTAGCAGTCTCGATATATAAGTCTTGACATAGTTACAATATTCCCAAAACCGGTAATACAAGTCATAAGCTCTATGAATTTACTCTAAAATCTCTAATTACCATTTTTCGGAATGAATACAACAGGGTATGAATAATAAATACAAGAAGGTGACTCCGAAGCCTGCGAACGCAGCAGCAGGTTACCTTGAGTCTCCTCGTCAATGATCCGCGCAGCTACTAACAATAGTGTATTGGTAAAAAAGAGTTTCACACGTAAGATGATTCCTGACAACTCAACCAGCTACGTGGACCAAGGAAAATATGACAACTGGATATGATTCTATAAAGAGGTACGAAACAGAGAGGTACGGATCAATAAACCTACGGGGTAATCAGCTACGGGAAACCCAACCTGATTAGGACAAGGAAGAGATACGGTCAAAATGAATCCGGACAGAGCTACAGACAGATCTAGAGATCCTCAATTAATGACTCATATGTTACACAACCTTCACGCATCAGTTTCGATTATCCTTTGAAACATCCCATTAATTTAATAATTAGTCATTAATGAGTGATCATTGTAAAAGGCAGACGTTATATTGAGGAACTCCCTATATGAGGGAAGAGGAAATGGCTTGTAAGTGCATCTGGACTACGAATACAATACACTTTACATTTCTGAAGCATCTTATTATCATCATTTACTTATTCTTCTTTACTTAATATTATTTTCTAGATTATCAGTAACCCGTGTTCATCCTAAAAATAGCTTTCGTCAAAGGATCTAATTCTTTGGTTAAAAAAATAGTTACCTGGATCTGCACACAAAAATGCGAAGAAGTATAGTATGAGCACACCACAGCGGTGCCCAGTAAATATCAAGACTAACCTCGGTGAAGTATTGACGAGGACTAGTCGAGACACCACTGGTCTAATAAATTAAACAGGCATCAATATAGAAATGAACGGACATAGTATCTATCTAAAGGTTTTACGATATAGTTAACAACATGGAAATAAAAATGCGGAAGGAATTACCGAAAGCTAATCAACGGAACAACATAATAATACCATAAGAGTGGACAGAAAATACGAGCCAAAACCGAAAAACCACCACACAATAAGCACAATGGTAACTCAGCACTGCGTCAGGTTGTTCATATCAGGCCTTAGCCAATAAACCCAATAAATTGGTGAAAACTTTAAAACAACAGTTTATATTGAAAGCTTTGAAGATATAATCATTTCAGTAGAGAAAGATCTTATTTGAAACATACTCTCTCCGAATGTATATATATATATATATAGAAAGAGAAACCTTTGAAACATAGTTCTTTCAAGATACGGGATTTTCAAATATATTTTCCCAATAATGACTTTCAAATATCATTTTCTGCAAGACAAATGCTTTTCAAATATATAATTGAAATAAAGGTCCTTCAGACGTAATATTTCTCTAAGGCAAATACCTTTTCCGCTATACTTTCAATAAAATCTCTCGATCATAATCTCCTCAAGATAAATCTACCGGAACAAGTCCGTAACTCAGAATTTATCATGCAGTACAGGGGGAAAGCTCCCGAAATCGCGTCCGTAGTCCCAATTGAAATATGCAATGCAGTACAGGGGGAAAGCTCACGGAATCTCGTCCGTAGTCCCAATTTAAATATGCAATGCAGTACAGGGGGAAAGCTCACGGAATCTCGTCCGTAGTCCCAATTTAAATATGCAATGCAGTACAGGGGGAAAGCTCCCGGAATCTCGTCTGTAGTCCTAATTTAAATATGCAATGCCGTATAGGGGGAAAGCTCCCAGAATCATGTTCGTAGTCCCAATTTAAATATGCAATGCAGTCAACTGAGGGAAACAACCAGAATGCAACAGAAAAAACATACATTGCCACAACAGGCGCAAAAGCAACAAAAGACAGAATGCAAGGTACGATCAGCAAATCAATACAAAGACTTGAATCACAAGAATGGTAAAAACTCACTCATAAAAAGTAGCCACTGAAGGGAATGCCAAGCACAAAGAGAAACAACATAACGAGGGGAAAACAAGTCAAATATAGCAACGATTCTTAATATTCGAGTTCACAACCAAAGAAACCAAATCATCCCGGCAAGGGAACAAACTATAACCAATCTCACTTGGAAAATTAGCTTCACGAAATAAACTCAGCTTCAACAAATGCTCAGTAAATAGGCAACACTGATACGCTCAATTTACACCTTAAAAGAATGTAAGTGATCGTTGTCAAATATAGTAACCCA
>MDKH01119835.1:0-22451 GCA_005239495.1 Nicotiana undulata
GAATGCCAAGGCCAAGAAGTGGCTAGTATGTGGACTAGGTCCTGATGAATACAGTAGAATTCAGAGCTACACAACAGCCAAGGAAATCTGGGACACCCTACAAGTAGATCTTGAAGGAATACCTCAAGTTAAAAGGTCTAGAGGTACACTACTATACTCTCAGTATGAAAACTTCACTATGAAAGAAGGAGAGACTATTCAGGAGATGTACACAAGGTTTACAACCTTGACCAATGAACTCAAGTATCTTGGAAGAATCATACTTGAAGAAGACAAGGTAAAGAAGATCTTGACAAGGGTTTTGCCTATCTCCTGGGAAAGCAAGATCACTGCTATCCAGGAATCCAAAAATATGGCAACCCTTAGACTGGATGAGTTAATTAGAAATCTCACTGCTTATGAACTCAGAAGGCAAACCATGAAGATGGATGCCCCAAAGAAGGAGAGAATTCTAGCACTGAGGATCACTGAAAGAGCAGATCTGGAGGAGGATGAGATGGCCATGATCACCAAAGAATTTAGAAACTTTCTCATGAGGAAGAAGGGCATCTCTAGGGGAGGAAACTTCAACAAGGCAAAGGCACCAAAAAGGCCAGCTAATGAGCGATGCTACAAGTGTGAAAAAACTGACCTCTAATGATATATGTGTATCATTATAGGTTCTATGTTTTAGTATCAAAGAGGTTGAGGAAACAACTTCAGATTCATAAAAGGTCTCTTTAAAGTAGGTGTCTCGGTTGTGGTACTTTTGGGGTGCTTAAGAGGAAATACAACATCTTATGGGCTTTAGGGTGATTTGGTTTCATGCTAGGATTCTCTTGTGGTGAGCGTTGATTTAAGGGTCATAGTGTACTGGCAAGGAGAAGTGTTAACTTGAAGGCATTTTGGAAGGAGCTCAGAGAAAATAGGACAACTTGGTAGTAGGTTGGATCAGTATGGTAATGGTCTGATTGATTCTTTTGGTTCTTATGATGTGGTGAGGCTTTACTGGTGTTTTATGGCAAGGCAACTGCTTCCACTCATTTCGAGACATAATCTATTGCTACCAAGATATACGTCATGTCGTACGAGCTTACGAAGGGACCCATGAAATATATCCCCCACATATCAAAGATCTTGAACTCCATTACAAAATTCATAGGAATCTCATGCCTTCTAAAAATTGACACGTTTCAGAAGGCGCTTTGTGTTTTGGCTTACAGATGCTTCATCAGTATTACAACACTCACGTGGTTGACCGTATGCTGATGTCCAGATTTTGCTATGTGGTGCGGAAGAATTATACAAGTATTTCTCGTGAGATGATTGTGTTAGTCATTTGAGGGGTGGAGTTGAGATCAGATATGGTGATTCATGTATTCTTGGGATTTGGAGTCTAGGAGGGTTCTCAGAGGCAGATTGTTTTACTTGTGGTGGTGACAGTATGTTAAGAGGTTGATGGTTGATTGTATATGTTATGGATAGGTTACTGTGGACTTCTTTGAGATTATCTACCTATTTCGGGAGGATCAGAATTGTTTTGGAGGCCAGTGGTAGGCCTAATGAGGATGTGTATTCTACATCAGCTCGAATTTCTTACTGAACACTGCCATTGTTGAGAGGTGTGTCATTTGGTTGGAGTTGATCTTGTTCGTGCTCTGATATGTTCTATGTGTTTCTCTTTTATGCCACAATGGTTTGTGATACATTGGTTAATTGTAAACATGATTCATTTCTATTTGAGCCTTGTGGTTGAATTCGAGCGAGATGGTTTTGGGTTGTTGAAAGGCTTATTGCGCCTTGGTTATGGTCTTTCCTATTGGTGGCATATTGTGCTACCCGGTTCTCCATGATTATGATCATGCCTTTCATGCGTTTGATATTGATTTGCGTATGGTTGTTGATTTTGAGCATTTTTTCTCGAGGTATTCCATGAGGGCTGGTGTTCGGACTGGGTCACACATCGCAGTGGAGTTATGTTGAGATATGATCCTTTGTACTTATTTCGTATGATTTGTTTCTCTTTTGTTTGATGGATTCATCGCATTGCTCTTGTGATGGCATCTGCTGAGCTTGCGAAATAGTTCTATCATTTGATTCACTTTTTATTTTTGGGTACATTTGAGTTATTTCTTATTGGTGCACGGATTGCTCAGTTTCTGGATTTAGGTTGTATTTGGTGTGGCATGTCTAGAGCAGCTTGTATTTTATAAGATGAGGTCATTGGACCTGAAATATGTGTTATCGAATTTGTTTAAGGTATGTTTGGAGATGAGACGATGTCATCCAGTCATCTTAGATATTGGGTAACGGTTCTTATCGATCGAGAAAGCACCACGACGAGTTGATATTATGAGTGGTTATGAATTTATATGTGTTTCATTCATCATTAGCAGTTGACAAGGGTTTAGAACAAGGTTTAATTTGATATGAGGTTTGTTACCGCTACTGAACTTGTTCTTTAGCAGCTATTGTGGCCGGATTTTAATGCTATGAGTATCTGAGTTATGTGGTATATAATGTGATTACATATTTGTCACGTCACAAAACCGAGGGACGAGACCGGCGCCTAACTGGATGAACCCAGTCAAGCAGACCTGGATTGCCTTTCCTACCCAACGTATTACCCCGTGTTTATAACGTACATTGTTCCATATGAGTTAGCCAATTTAAATTCAAAGTACACTTTAAAACATAATTCCATTTTCGTCTTTTAGTTTTCAACAATAGATAATCCAAAATATACAAGTTACATACAACATTTCTGATTTGCGATCAACAATTACGAGTGAGTACAACTACCGCTCAAAATATACATATACATATACATATACAACCCACACAGTGTCTACAGAGCCTCTAAGAGTTCTTAGGAGTTTTACATAGCTTGCCGGCAACAAGGCCTCGGCTATACCCTTACACCATAAGAAAAAGAGGATAGTATAATCCACAGGCGGCCCTAAGAAGAAGAGGGGCTCACCAAAATTACTTAAGAGATGAAGATGAGGCACCATTAACGGCGGGCTGAGCTACCTGCTATGGAACAACCTACATACATATAAAAGATGTAGCGCCCCCGGCAAAAAGGACGTTAGTACCGTTGAATAGTACTAGTAAGTATGAACAAACTTTACTCTAAGTACAATCAAACAATACACATATAAGAGACAGTTAATGGAACCAACCAGTATTGCACAAAAATAGAAACAACCACAATCAAGAGTTTCACAGATTCTCATTTCAACACATGCACATTCCACCCTTATTACCTCTCAACCCTTATTACCTTGTCCACCCTTATTACATCGTCCACCCTTGTTACCTCTCCACCCTTATTACCTCGTGTTGCGGCGTGCAACCTGATCCCTCCGGACAATCACATTTTAGCCTTGTTACCTTCTATTGTGGCGTGCAACCCGATCCCACCGGAAAATCACATTTCATAACAACAATCACCAACAATTAAATCACAAGGATTTTCATTATAAGGAACACAAGTTCATATCAACAATTCACTATGTGGACTTAAGGCACAATGATTCTCACCAAGTAGTAATTCATGTACACGGTGTTTTCCTAATCGTTCAACTCAATTACATCAATTCATATTACCCCTTTTCATCACTTACCATGCCCGGTTTTTAACCATTTGATACATTCCCACACGTGGGCAAATAAACATTCTTTCATTCATTAACAAATACTTTCATATCGATACCCTCGAGCATTTAACGAGCTTTGCACATAATAAGATAGGCACAATAAAGCACTTTTCACAATCTCAATTAGCATAGTAGTCAATAAGAAATTCAAGGAGTGAAGTCTCACGCCTCAACACATTTGGGCAGTCAATTCACCTATTCTCAAACAAGGTACGCATACCGTATGCTCGGACACCAACAAGAGGATTCTATAAAGGTTAAAGTTAGCCATACATACCTCGAGTCGAATTTTCCCTTTTTAATTACTATCACCAATCACCAGACCGTCTAGCACCGTCAATCTATTCCACAATGTGACATATTTCACTTAGAATTAGGAAGCTTTAATTCAATTGGGCATTTTATCAAACACTATGTGACCCCTTAGATTACTAACCCCTTTTTTGAGAACAATCACCCAAACTTGTTTTCCTTTACTAGATTACGGAGTTTAACTCACATGCATGCAAGGTCTCAACTTTAATTTTCAAGAACAAACCTATGTGTGCTTTATTCTTAACCAAATCTGAGAAATTGGGGAAATAGGGTGAAGACTTACCTCTTTGAGTGAAGAAGATGACAATAACCCGATAATTTCTAGGCTTGAGTGATTTTGGAAAAATCAAATTGATGAAGATGGAGCTTTCTCTCTCAAGAACCCTCTCTCCACTCTCTCTATTTTTGTTTAGAAATTCCTTAAAAATGAAGGGGAGGGGTGTTTTATTAAATAGGGGGCCGGGTTTTAAATTTAGAAAATAGGAGCCCTGACACAGAAATGCGGTCAGGAATGTGATCGCATTCCTGCTATGCGGTCCGCATTCCTGTCGCAGAAATGGCCCTCAAATGGGCCAAAATTGGAAAACAATCTGCCCTGGTATGCGACCACTGTGCGGTCCGCATACCTGTTATGTGATCGTATAGTGCGTCACATAACCTCCCTCGCAAAAACCATGGGGCAAGAATGCGACAACTATGCGTTCCGTATATCCAAAATGCGATCGCATTCTGGGCCGCATAATTGTCATCAATTTGGACAGAAGCCTGATCATGTATGCGACCATTATGCTGTTCGCATACACGTTATGCGATCGCCTAGTGTATCACACAACAACACAATTATGGAAAATTTTATTTTTCAAGTTTCAGGGTACTTTTTACCCAAAATATGTCCGTTTTAAGAATTCTACAGTTATAACAATACAGGGACCTATCCAGGCATCATTTTAGACATAGAAGTTTATGGGTCGTTACATTCTCCCCTACTTAAAATCGTTCGTCCTCGAATGAGGATCTGGAAGTCATTTGATTTTGAAAACACAATATGCCAACCCCCAATTTTTACTAACTCCGATATTTTCTGAAAATTTTGCCAGAGTTTCCTTTGTAACTAGGCCTATATACCTTCCAGCGAGCCCCCGAAACACATTTCCAATTTAATGCTACATAATGTAGTTATTCTAACAACTTGTATATAACCTTGTTACCTCAACAACTTGCATATATTCAATTACTTCCACATGCCATATACACTTCAATTAATCATTACCAATCTACACTTCTATTAATCATTTAACCATCACATGAGTTTCACATAATTTCACTTACTCCCACAATTTGCACATAATTCAGTTATCCCATCAAATCATATACAATTCAATTACTTCAACCTGCTTATACATAATTCAGTTAACACCACAACTTGCATATCATCTAACTACCACATGAATTGCAAAATTTTTTTGCTTACTTCAAAGAGCTGCACATTACCCAAATAATCACAACATACACAAATATGGCACAACTTGAGATGTTACAATAATAAGGAAATCAGGAGAGTGAAGTGTTCTTGCACAAAATTAAACACAAAGGTGTATTCACTTAGAGATGGCAGTTCTCACGATCACTACTAGACTTGTTCAAACAAATGGGGATATTTTTCTTTCATTTCATTTTCCGCTTCCCACATGGCTTCCTCGACTCGTTGACTTCGCCACAACACTTTAACTGAAGCAACTTCTTTGTTGCTCAGCCTACGAACTTGCCTATCAAGAATGGCAACCGGGACCTCTTCATACGATAATTCTTCATTAACCTCAATAGCCTAAACTGGCACAATGGCGGATGGATCTCCAACCACTTTCTTCAACATAGACACATGGAACACCGGGTGCACTAATGACATTTCAGGGGGCCATTCCAGCCGATAAGCCACCTGCCCTATCCTTTGAGCCATCCGATACGACCCGACATACCTAGGGCTCAATTTCCTTTCTTTCCAAACCGCATGATTCCCTTCATGGGAGATACCTTCAAGAATACCCGGTCATCTACTTGAAACTCCAAATCTCTATGACGAATGTCCGCATAGGATTTTTGACGACTCTGAGTAGTTTTCATCCTCTCCTGAATGACTCTAACTTTTTCCATAGCTTGGTGCACAAGATCTGGTCCTAACAATTCTGACTCACCAACCTCAAACCATCCGATCGGAGATCTACATCTCCTTCCGTACAATGCCTCAAATGGGGCCATCTGAATGCTAGCATGAAAGCTGTTGTTGTAAGCAAACTCTATGAGCGGCAAGTGATCATCCCAGCTACCTTTTAAATCCAAAACACAAGCCCGTAACATATCCTCAAGCGTCTGAATAGTCCGCTCCGCTTGACCGTCCGTCTGTGGGTGGAAAGTTGTGCTGAGATTTACTTGAGTACCCAAACCTTGCTGAAATTTCCTCAAAAAGTTAGTTGTGAACTGCGCCCCTCGATCCGAGATAATAGAAACTGGAGTGCCATGGTGTCTGACTATTTCCTTGATATACAATGGAGCGTACTGTTCCGCAATATCGGTGGACTTGACTGGTAAGAAGTGAGCTTCTTGTCCACTATCACCCAAATTGAGTCGAACTTGCGCTGAGTGCAAGGTAACCCTACCACGAAGTCCATATTGATCATCTCCCATTTCCACATCGGTATTTCCATAAAATGCGTCAACCCACCAGGCCTCTGATGCTCGGCCTTCACTTGCTGACAATTCGGACACCTAGCCACAAAGTCCTCCACACACCTCTTCATACCATTCCACCAAGAAATTTCCTTGAGATCGTGATACATTTTCGTAGAACCTGGGTGAAAAGAATACCTGGAATTATAAGCCTCTGCCATTACCCTCTCCCAGAGATCATCCACTTCTAGAACACATAACCTTCCTTAACAGCGCAAGACACCGTCATCATTGCCGAGTGAAAAAGCTGGAATCTTGTGATCAAAATTGCTTCCCTCAATTGTATCAATGTTGGATATCTGAATTTCTTTTCCTTGACTTCTGCTACAAGCAAGGACTCTGCCCCATTACGCACCATGACATTCCCCTCATCGGAGGCCCAAAGACATACCCCAAGACCGGCCAACTGATAAACCTCTCGAGCTAAAGGCCTCTGACTGCCTTCTAAATGTGCCAGGCTACCCATGGATTTCCGACTAAGAGCGTCGGCTACCACATTCGCCTTTCCTGGATGGTACATAATATACATATCATAATCTTTGAGCAATTCTAACCACCTTCGCTGCCTTGAATTCAACTCCTTCTGCTTGAATAGATACTGAAGACTCTTGAGGTCTGTGAACACATCCACATGGACCCCATAAAGATAATGCCGCCAAATTTTTAATGCAAACACAACCGGTGCGAGTTCCAAATCATGTGTCAGATAATTGTTCTCGTGATTCTTGAGCTGCCTCGAAGCATACGCTATAACTTTACCACAATGCATCAACACACACCCCAAACCAACTCTCGAAGCATCACAATAAACCACGAATCCCTCTGAACCTTCTTGGCAAGGTCAACACTGATGCCGAAGTCAATCTCGACTTCAATTCCTGAAAACTCTTTTTCCCAAGCATCGGACCACTGAAACTTAACTGCTTTCCGCATTATCTTAGTCAATGGGGATCCGAGAGTTGAGAATCCCTCCACAAATCTGATAATACCCAGCTAAACCCAAGAAACTACGAATCTCTGTCGGGGTCGTTGGTCTAGGACGATCCCTCACCGTTGCGATCTTTTGGGGATCGACTTGAATCCCTTCCCTAGAAACAACATGGCCCTAAAAGGTGGTTGATTCTAGCCAAAACTCACATTTCGAAAACATTGCATACAACTGGTGTTGATGAAGAGTTTGCAGGATTGCCCTGAGGTAATTAGCATAATCTTCCCGACTTCGCAAATAAACAAGGATGTCGTCAATAAAGACAATCACAAAGGAGTCAGGAAACGATTTGAAAACCCGATTCATAAGATCCATAAAAGCTGCTGGGGCGTTGGATATCCCAAAAGACATTACCAGAAATTCAAAGTGCCCATAACGAGTCCTGAAAGCGGTCTTAGGAATATCCCGCTCCCTGATCTTTAACTGGTGATAACCGGACCGTAAATCAATCTTTGAGAAGAACCTAGCACCTTGCAACTGATCGAACAAATCATCTATCTGAGGAAGTGTATATTTGTTCTATGGTGACCTTGTTGAGATGCCGATAATCAATACACATTCGAAGTGACCCATATTTCTTTCTGACAAACAGAACCGGTGCGCCCCAAGGCGACACACTTGGCCGAATGAAACCCTTTTCTAATAGATTCAATTGTTCTTTTAACTCTCTCAATTCTGCTGGCGCCATCCTGTACGGTGGAATAGATATTGGCTGCGTATCTGGCAATACATCAATCTCAAAATCGATCTCTCTATCTGGAGGAATCCCAGGAAGCTCATCCGAAAACACTTCAAGAAAATCATTCACAACCGGCACGGACTAGAGAGCAGGCACCTCTGAAGTGGTGTCCGCAACCCGGACCAAATGATAGATGCGCCCCTTACGGATCATATTGGAGGCTTTAAGATAGGAAATAAACCTGCCCCTCGGCACAACGTCATTCCTTTTCCATGCAATAGCTTGTTCATTAGGAAACTCGAGCCTCATGATCCTGGTTCGGTAGTTGAGTTTAGAAAAGCACGAATAAAACCAATCCATTCCCATGATTACATCAAAATCTAACATTCATATCTCAATAATATCGGCCGGTATCTCGACCACATACCGTGACAACAAAATCCTTATAGACTCGCGCGACGGTAATAGAATCACCAACCGGAGTCGACCCTGAGAACGACTCATGAAGTTGTTCGGGTTCTATCCCAAAACTCCAAGCAATAAATGGAGTAACATATGACAATGAAGACCCGGGATCAATAAGAGTATAAACATCATGCGATTGGACAGTCAGAATACTTATGACAACATCTGGAGAAGCCTCCGCACTTTGGAGACCACTCAAAGCATAGAACCGACTGGGTCCCCTTTGACCCCGTGCTCTACCCCTAGCTGCACCGCGCCCTACTGGAGCTGGAGGGCGTGCTGAAGATGTAGCGGTCGAAGAACTGGACGGCTTGGCAATACCTCTACCTGTGCCCTGGCTGGGCGCACGACAATCTCGCTGAACATAGCCCCTCACTCCACATCTATAGCATACCGGAATATTCAGGTAACATGGCTCAGAATGGGACCTCCCACACTTAGGACATGGGACCCTCTGCTGCTGCTGAAACCTCCCACCAGAACGACCTGACTAGTGGAACCTCCTGCTGCCCGAACCTGGTCCAAAGCGACCTCCCTGCTGATAACTATGCCCTGATGACGGCACACTGGTTGAAGGCCAAGCATAGGACTGAGATGGCCCTACTGACCCTCTCCCAAGGGCTGATCTCCCACCTCCAACTAGGCCCCCACGGTTGCCCGCTGACTGAGCCCTACTACTACCCTCTCTCTCCATTCTTATCTTCAATTTCCAGGCCTCCGTAGCCTGGGCAAAACCCACAATCTTACCATAGTTCATTTCTGAATGCAAAGCAGCTGTAGCAGCCTCATTTACAACCAAAGGGCGAGGGACTTAAACAAACCGACGAACTCTGGCCTCCATAGTCGGCATCATGTGGGTAGCATACTTGGACAAGCGCACTCTTACGCCCCGCAATATTACGTTGATATTACATCATGTAGTATTATATTACGATGATGTTATGCTTCGCAATATTAAATTATGACGATGTTGCACCCTGTAGTATAGTACATTGGATTTGTCGTAAGGTAATTGGCATCAGTCCAAGGAAAAGATTATTTGGAGATTGTAAGGATTATGCTATTTCAAACAAGTGATGAATAAATTCGTGAAGGTGAGAGGGGAAGCAAGTCAAAGAAAATGAATTTTTGTCAAAGCTTGGCATGTTGGGATAAAATACGGGCCGAGCGTTAATACCCGATATTTATGGACTAGTACCATACAAGTTACCATATGACCATGATAGTATGATATATATAAAAGGGTATTAAAAATAAGTAAAAATTTAAGTAATTTGAGATAATTTTTAATTATGCGGGTAATTGATTAATTACCAGGTTCTGGGGGCATTACCTAATTAATTGGGGATATATTGAATAAGTATTAAGTAGTATGATGTGGCAGCCCCATATTCAAATCAAAGGAATCTTGGATTATATTGCAAGGTTGCAACTAACGTGAGCCACACCATGCAAACACTAAAAGGTTTTGTGACCATTTTAATCATTTTAGGTCTCTGAGACTTTGAAAGAAAGGAAAGTACTATTCTTTCCATAAAGAGTTTGCACAAGAAAAAAGTTGCTACTCAAGATAAAGTTCAGCCCTAAATAAAATAATACAACTATTTATGTAACTCACAATTTAAGAAAGTTGATAAGGAAGGAAAACTTACTTCTGCAGCAAAGAGACCTTCATCTTTTGGATTGATATTAACGTAATGGAGGAGGAGCCACAAAGAAAATGACTATGAAGTCATATAATTTCATTTTGGATTGGTACTAACGTGATGTCCATGTATGTGGCAGCAACACAATTTCGAATTATGTAATATCAACGTGTGTTAGAGGGATTGTCAAGAGATTCGACTCAGGTATATTAAGGCTAAGCCCTTCTTTCATTTGGCATGATCTCGTCATTACACAAGTTTGATAATGAGGCATAAAAAATAATTCATATCCCGGAATTTTCGTATATTTTGCTAGTCTCGCAATTTACGTATATCTTTCTAGTTTTGTAAGTTATAATATCCTCTTTATCGGGACTTCATATTCATTTGAGTACTTCCTTTTTTCCAGTCAAGAGAGCAGAGAGTTTATATATACAGTATTACAGTATTTTCATTACCATCGAGCTATAACCAATGGGCAGGCCCCTATTGGGCATCCTCTGATCAGATGGTAAGTTATATACCGAGCCTACTGTGGCCGAGCACCTATGAGCGAGCCCAGTTGGTCGAGATACAAAGCCTAGTATGGCCGAGCGCCTATGAGCGAGCCTACTATGGCAGAGCAGTTATATATATATATATATATACCGAGCCTTATAGGGCCAGACATCTATTTTACTTACTATATTGAGAGAGTTGAGTCAGTATCTTTGAGTTCCAGCTACTTGCAGTTATTATATTATCAGTTCAATTTCAGCTTTCAGTATACTGCCTTACATACTCGGTACATTATTCGTACTGACGTCTCTTTTGCTTGGGGACGCTGCATTCCTGCCTGCAGGTTCAGACAAACAGACGGGTAGACCTCCTCAACAGGTGTTGCCCGAGTTCAGCCTTATCGGTAAGCTCCACATCCTTTGGAGTTGCCGGGTCTAGAGATTTATGTACATCTTGTATATATATGTATATATGTTAGGAGTAGGTCGGGGAGCTGTTCCGATCATAGTATATCCATCAGCAGAGGCTTGTAGAAATATCCTGTCAGTTAGTGCAATATGTTGGGTTTGTAGGCCTTGTATGTATATTTGGTTGGTTTCTCAACTACAATAATTATGACGGCCTTATCGGCCCAGCTTTATATTGATATTTAGACAACATTCGCAGTTGTCTTGCAATGTGGCCCATGGCCAAAGTATGACATCACATGTTCAGAATCCCTTAGTCGCAAGTTGGTACACAAGGATAGGTGAGGCACCAGCTGCCGGTCTCGCCCCCAGGTTCGAGGCGTGACACGCACGAACTTCATATGGTACTCCCACACACTCATGTGGCGCTGCTTAAGGACCTCAAACTCTGCAGCACGGGCTTCCATAACCTTGGCATGCAAGAAATGATCCATGAAATCATCTACAAACTCGACCCATCTCGCCGGAGGGCTCCCCTCTCCACGGGAATTCTCCCACATCTCAAACCACGAATATGTTGTTCCTTTTAGACGATAGGAATCTAAATCAACTCCCTCTGTTTCAGTAGCCTTTATAACCCGGAGAGTCTTGTACATTTCATCTACGAAATCTTGAGGATCGGCCTCTGGGTCGGTGCCTGTGAACTCTAGAGGGGCTAACCGCAGAAACAGGTTGACCCTAGAACCTGAAGAATCCCATTGCTCGCTAGAGGACGCAGGGGAAACCTGTGATCTTTGGGCCTGGGAGGCCACTAACTGAGTCAACATCTGAATATCTCCCTTGAGGTCCCCATCAGAAATACTGGGACCGTAAGTCGGGACTGAGGAAGGATCAGGAACATCAGCGGGAGGGATTTTTGTACCCTCCGCTGGAGAAGAAATAGGGATAGACTCGCCTGGCACGGAGGAGTCAGGCAGATTCAAGGTCGGGGAATCATTCTCACCTACACCATCAGATAAATGATTTATGGACACACTTGGGGTGGCATTGGCCGCTAGGCCGAGCCGAGCTCTCTTCTTAGGCGCCATTTACTGAAAATTAAGACAATGCAGGAGTTAGATAAAGAACTTCTCACCTTTCACTTTGTCGCACGATACAGAGTAATAATGAAAGGGTATTTTCCTAAATGTACATGCAGCCCCCTAGTTATATATGTGGTCGACAACACACCGATAAGAAGGGATCTACTAGACATGGCTCCGAGACATCCTAGGACACTTTAAAACCTTAGGCTCTGATACCAAGTTTGTCATGCCCCAAAACTGAGGGACGAGACCGGCGCCTAACCGGATGAACCCATTCAGGCGGACCTGGATTGCCTTTCCTACCCTACGTATTACCCCGTGTTCATAACGTACATTGTTCCATATGAGTTAGCCAATTTAAATTCAAAGTACACTTTACAACATAATTCCATTTTCCTCTTTTAGTTTTCAGCAATAGATAATCCAAAATATACAAGTTACATACAACATTTCTGATTTGCGATCCACAATTATGAGTGAGTACAACTACAACCCAAAATATACATATACATATACATATACATATACAACCCTCACAGTGTCTACGGAGCCTCTAAGAGTTCTTAGGAGTTTTACATAACTTGCCGGCAATAAGGCCCCGGCTATACCTTTAAAACATAAGAAAAAGAGGATAGTATAATCCACACGCGGCCCCGAGAAGAAGATGGGCTCACCAAAACTGCTGAAGAGATGAAGGGGAGGCACAACTAACGGCGGGCAGAGCTACCTGCTATGGAACCACCTACATACATATAAAAGATGTAGCGCCCCCAGCAAAAGGGACGTTAGTACCGTTGAATAGTACTAGTAAGTATGAACAAACTTTACTCTAAGTACAATCAAACAATACACAAATAAGAGACAGTTAACGGAACCAACAAGTATTGCACAGAAACATAAACAACCACAATCAAGAGTTTCACAGATTCTCATTTCAACACATCCACATTCCACCCTTATTACCTCTCCACACTTATTACCTCTTCCACCCTTATTACCTCGTCCACCCTTGTTACCTCTCCACCCTTATTACCTCGTGTTGCGGCGTGCAACCCTATCCCTCTAGACAATCACATTTTAGCCTTGTTACATTGTGTTGCGGCGTGCAACCCGGTCCCACCGGACAATCACATTTCATAACAACAATCACCAACAATTAAATAACAAGGATCTTCATTACAAGGAACACAAGTTCATATCAACAATTCGGTATGTGGATGTAAAGACCCGTAAAATTTCTTGCTTAAAATAATGCCCGAATAAGTCCCCGAGTTGTTATCTCTATGGAAATTCTTAAAACGGACCTTGATTTTTGTAAAAGTACCCCAGGATTTGAAAGAACTTAATTTTTCCAGAAACTTGGGTGATATGCGACGCACTATGCGATCGCATAACGTGTATGCGGATCGCATAGTGGTCGCATACACGGACAGATCATTGCCCAACTGAAGGGGTGTTATGCAACGCACAATGCGATCGCATAACGTGTATGCGGACCGCATAGTGGTCGCATACACGGGCAGATCACTTCCCAAATAAAGGGGTGTTATGCGACGCACAATGCGATCGCATAACGTGTATGCGAACCGCATAGTGGTCGCATACTCGGGCAGAATGTTACCAAAATTTGGCCCACCTGGGGGCCATTCTGCGGTCCAATATGCGGACCGCATGTGAGGAAATCGATCGCATTCCTAACCGCATATTCGACACGTTCTTTTAATTATCTAAATTTTTATACCCGACCTCAGTTTCATTTAACCCCTGCCCCCTTTCATTTTAACTGGTTTCTAAACAAAATAGAGAGAAGTGAGAGTGGGTTCTAGAAAGAGAAGTCCTCATCTTCCCCAAATTGGTCCTCCATCTCTACCCAGGCTTGGAAGTTTATCAAGTAGTAGTCATCTTCTTCATCATAAGAGGTAAACCTTCACCCTATTTTCTCATATTCCAGGGATTTAACTGAGAATAAAACACACATAGGTTGGTTCTTGGGGATGAAAAGTTAGGACCTTGCATGCATGTGAATAATCTTCCATAACCTAGCAAAGGGAAGCAAGTAGAGTAATCTTTCACTAAAAAGGGTTTAGTCAATCTAAGGGATCACATAGTGTTTGATAAAATGCTCAAATGAACTCGAGACTCCTAATTCTAAGGTAAATATGTTGCATTGTGAACTAGATTGACGGTGCTAGGCGGCTTGGTGGACTGCAACAGAAATTAAAAAAAAGGGAAACTCGACTCCAGGTATGTATGGATAACTTTGATCTTTGTAAAATCACTTATGGTGTTCGAGCATACGATACGTGTATTGTTATGAATATGTGTAACTGGTTGTCCAAATTATGTTGAAGCGTGAAGTGTATTACTTGTCTGTCTTTAGTTGATCACCACACTACCATGTTATGTAAAACGCTGCTAGGAGGATAATGAATCCGAGAGTATGAATGTATATGCTAAAGGCTATGTAAAGAAGTTGTATCCTTATTGCTGAAATCTTCTGTGATTGAACTGTGATTTGCCATCGTTGATATGAGATGTGATTGTTTGGTGGTATCGGGTTGCGCGCTGCAATAGGGGAGATAAGGGTGAGATGTGAGAAGTGATAAGGGTGTGATTGTGATTGTCAGGTGGGATCGGGTTGCGCGCCGCAACAGAAGAAATAAGGGTGAAATGTGAGAAGGGACAAGAGTGGAATTGAGATTGTAATTATGATGAAGTGAAAATTGTGGAACTTCCATTGTGTATCTTTATATGTCTTGTGCGGTGATTGTGTGACTCTCTGTTTGTCTCTTGCCTGTGCATTTTTGAGTTTACTTAGAGTAAAGTTTGTTCATACATACCAGTACAATTAAAATGTATTGACGTCCCTTTGCCGGGGGCGCTACATTCTTGTGATGATTGTAGGTGGTTCTATAGCAGGTACTCCAGCCCACCGATAATAGTGCCTCCTCTAGGTCCTATCAGATATTTTGGTGAGCCCCTCTCCTCTCGAGGCCCAGTGTGGTTCATGCCACCTTTTCTTCCGGATTTTCATTTTGGTATTAGTGTAAGGTATAGACGGAGCCTTGTTATTGGCATGTATTATATATAACTCTTTCGTACTCTTAGAGGCTCCGTAGACAAGAAGTGTGGGTTATTTACTTATTTATTTTGGGCAGTATGACTTGTAGACCACGTAAAGTAAAACTGTGTGTTATGTATATTTTGTAAGTATTGTACTACATGTTGGTAATGACACAATTCTATGGTTTAATTTCAGATTGTAACAGTGCATCTTAATTATAATTGAATAATGTACATCAGAAATCTCGGGGTAATGCGTGGGAGGGAAAAAGGAATCCAGGTCCGCTTGACTGGGGCTACCCGGTCGAGTGCCGGTCGTGTCCCTTGGTTTTTGGGGCGTGACAATCTTGGTATCAGAGCCTAAGGTTTTAAAAGAGTCCTAGGATGTCTCGGAGCCGTGTCTAGTAGAGCCCTTCTTATCGGTGTGTTGTCGACCACATCTATAATTAGGGAGCTACACGGACATTTAGGAAATTACTCTTTTCATTATTATTCCATATCGTGCGGTGAAGTGGAGAGTGAAAATGTCCTTGTCTAATTCGTGCTTTGTTCCAAAAATTTTCAGTAATGGCACCAAAGAAGAGATCTCGACTCGACCTTGAGGCCAATGCCACCCCAAGTGTGGCTGTGAATCATTTACCTAGTAGTGCGGGTGAGAGTGACTCCCCGGCCTTGAATTTGCCGGACCCTTCTATTCCGGATCAAAGCATTCCTATTCCTGCGGAGGGTGCTGCAATCCCTCCCGCTGATATTCCTGATCCCTCTACGGTTCCAGCTTCCGGTCCCGGTACATCCGAGGGGGACCTTAGAGGAGCTATTCATATGTTAACTCAGTTGGTGGCCGCTCAGGCCCAAAGATCTCATGCTACCCCTGCGTCCTCCAGCGGACAGGGAGATTCTGCCGGCTCCAGAGTCAACCAGGCTCTGCGGTTGGCCCCTCCAGAGTTCTCAGTTACGGATCCAGAGGCCGATCCATAGGATTTTCTTGATGAGATGTGCAAGACCCTTCGGGTGATGAAGTCTACAGGGACAGATGGGGTTGATTTCGCTTCGTACAGGTTGAGGGGAGTAGCGTATTCCTGGTTCGAGATGTGGGATGGTCCCGGTGGAGAGGGAAGTCCTCCAGCTAGATGGAGCGAGTTCGTGGATGCGTTCATGGATCACTTTTTGCCTGCCGAGACTGTGGCAGCCCGTGCTACTAAGTTTTAGGTCCTCAAGCAGGGCAGTATGAGTGTTTGGGAGTACCACACGGAGTTCGTAAGGTTGTCCAAGTATGATCCCCAGTTGGTGTCGACCAAGGATGCTCGAGTTCGACGATTTGTTTAGGGTCTCAGTCCTTTGGTTGTGAATGAGGCATCTACAACGGCTTTGCACTCGGACATGAATTATGGGAAGATTGTGGAATTCGCCCAGGCTATGGAGGCTAGAAAGTTGAAGATACAGGCAGACAGAGAGAGTAGCAGCAGGGCCTGGTCGGTGGTTCACTCAGGGAGCGCAATTTCATGAGGGAGACCAGTTCAGAGGAGGGGACCATCAGGGCCATCCCAGTTTTATGCACAGTCTTCAGCCAGTGCACCGCCATCCGTGCACCATTATCAACCAAATAGCCGTTGAAGATCAGGATCCGACAGCAGGAGACCCCATCAGACAGGTCGTCCCGGAGGAAGGTTCCAGCAGCAGGGGAGGGCTCTGTGCCCTCAGTGCGGAGGGTTCCATAATGAGGATTGTTATTTGGATCGCGCGATATGCTACAGGTGTGGGGTGAGGGGTCATCTTCAGCGGGATTGTTGTGCGCCCAACTAGGGCATGAGTATGGGGTTTGCCCAGTCATCTGGTTCTTCAGCCGCCACATCTTCAGTGCGTCCTCCAGCTCCAGCATGACGTGGTGTAATTAGGGGAGGGGCTCGTGGTAGAGGCGGACCCAGCCGATTCTATGCTTTGAGTGGTCGCCAGAACGCGGAGGCTTCTCTAGATGTTGTCACAGGTATTCTGAATGTTCAAGCACTTGATTGCTATGCTCTTATTGATCCGGGGTCCTCCTTGTCCTATGTTACCCCATTTATTGCTTCAAGTTTTGGGATAGAACCCGAACAACTTCATGAGTCGTTCTCTGTATCAACTCCGGTTGGTGATTCTATTATAGCAGCGCAAGTCTATAAGACTTGTGTTGTCACGGTATGTGGTCGCGTTACCACGGACGATCTTATTGAGCTTGAGATGGTAGATTTTGATATTATTATGGGAATGGACTGGATTTATTCATGCTTTGCTAAGCTCGACTGCCGAACGAGAGTCATGAGACTTGAGTTTCCTAATGAGCCGGTTATTGAGTGGAAGGGGAATGGTGTGGTGCCGAAAGGTAGGTTTATCTCCTACCTTAAGTCCTCGAAGATGATTAAGAAGGGGTTTATATATCATTTGGTCTGGGTCGCGGACACCGCTTCAGAAGTGTCGGCCCCCGAGTCCATGTAAGTTGTGAATGAGTTTCTTGTAGTATTTTCGGACGAGCTTTCAGGGATTCCTCCAGATAGAGAGATTGATTTTTGGATTGATGTACTACCAGATACACAACCAATATCTATCCCACCATACAGAATGGCGCCAGCAGAGTTAAGGGAGCAGTTGAAGGATTTACTAGATAAGGGGTTCATTCGACCGAGTGTGTCGCCGTGGGGTGCTCCGGTTCTTTTTGTTAGAAAGAAGGATGGGTCGCTTCGGATGTGTATTGATTATCGGCAGCTCAACAAAGTCACTATAAAAAACAAGTATCTATTGCCTCGAATAGATGATCTGTTTGATCAATTGTAAGGTGTGAGGTTCTTCTCCAAAATTGATTTACGGTCTGGGTATCATCAGTTGAAGATCAGGGAGCAGGATATTCCTAAGACCGCCTTCAGGACTCGTTATGGTCATTTTGAATTTCTGGTAATGTCCTTTGGGCTGACCAATGCTCCAGCAGCTTTTATGGATCTTATGAATCGGATTTTCAAGCCATTTCTAGACTCCTTCGTGATTGTTTTTATTGATGACATCCTTGTCTACTCACAGAGTCGGGAATATCATGCTAATCACCTTAGAGCAGTCCTGCAGACTCTTCGTCATCACCACCTGTATGCTAAATTTTCGAAATGTGAGTTTTGGCTAGAATCAGTCGCGTTTTTGGGTCATGTTGATTCCAGAGATGGGATTAAGGTTGATCCCTAGAAGATCGCAGCAGTGAAAGATTGGCCTAGACCAACGACCCCGATGGAGATTCGCAGTTTCTTGGGTCTAGCTGGGTATTATCGGAGGTTTGTGGAGGGATTCTCTACCCTCGCCTCCCCATTGACTAAATTGATGCAGAAAGCAGTGAAGTTCCAGTGGTCCGACATTTGTGAGAAAAGTTTTCAGGAATTGAAATCGAGATTGACTTCGGCACCGGTATTGACCTTGCCAGAAGGTATAGAGGGATTTGTCGTTTATTGCGATGCTTCAAGGGTTTGTTTGGGGTGTGTGTTGATGCAACGTGGGAAGGTCATAGCGTATGCTTCAAGGCAACTCAAGAATCACAAGAAGAATTATTCGACGCATGATTTGGAGCTCACGGCTGTGGTGTTTGCATTAAAAATTTAGCGGCATTATATTTATCGAGTCAACGTGGATGTGTTCTCAGAACACAAGAGTCTTCAATATTTATTCAAGCAGAAGGAACTGAATCTAAGGCAGCGGAGGTGGTTAGAATTGCTTAAGGATTATGATATGAACATCTTGTACCGTCTAGGAAAGGCGAATGTGGTCGCCAACGCTCTCAGTCGGAAGTCTATGAGTAGTTTGGCTCATTTGGAAGCGGATCAGAGGCCCTTGGATCAAGAGGTTTATCAATTGGCCAGTTTGGGGGTTTGTCTTTCGACCTCAGGCGAAGGGGAAGTTATGGTGCATAATGGGGCATAATCGTCACTTGTATCTGAATTCAAGGAGAAGCAGTTTATTGATCCAGCATTGGCACAGTTGAAGGAGGCAGTTCTGAATGGCAAGATTTCGGCACTCACTCGGTAGCAATGATGGAGTGTTGCGATGTCAAGGTAGGCTATGTGTTCCAGATGCAGATAATCTTCGGGGAAGGGTAATGGCGGAGGCTCATAGCTCCCGGTATTTTGTGCACCCAGGTTCTACGAAAATGTATCATGATCTCCGGGATATATATTGGTGGAGCGGTATGAAGAGGGATGTGCAAGACCATGTATCATAATGTTCGAATTGTCAACAGGTGAAGGCCGAGCATCAGAGGCCCGGTGGGTTAACCCAGCTTGTGGAAATACCGACGTGGAAGTGGGAAATGATTAATATGGATTTCGTGGTAGGGTTGCCTCGCACTCAGCGCCAGTTCGACTCGATTTGGGTGATAGTGGATCGACTCACGAAATCAGCTCACTTTTTGCCAGTCAAGTCCACCGACACAGCGGAACAGTATGCCCAATTGTACATCAAGGAGATAGTTAGACTTCATGGCACTCCAGTTTCTATTATCTCAGATCCAGGGGCCCAGTTTACAGCTAATTTTTGGTGGAAATTTCAGCAAGGTTTGGGTACTCAGGTAAATCTCAGCACGGCTTTCCATCCACAGACTAACGGTCAGGTAGAGCGGACTATTAAGATGCTCGAGGATATGCTACGGGCTTGTGTTTTAGACTTCAAGGGTAATTGGGAGGATCATTTGCCGCTTGTCGAGTTTTCTTATAATAACAGATTCCATGCTAGTATCCGAATGGCCCCGTTTGAGGAATTGTACGGAAGGAGGTGTAGATCTCCGATCGGATGGTTCGAGGTTGGTGAAGCAGAATTGTTAGGACCAGATCTTGTGCACCAAGCTATGGAAAAAGGTAGAGTCATTCAAGAGAGAATGAAAACTGCTCAGAGTCGTCAGAAATCCTATGCGGACATTCGTCGAAGAGAATTGGAGTTCCAGGTAGATGACTGGGTGTTCTTAAAGGTGTCCCCCATGAAGGGAGTGATGCGGTTTGGGAAGAAAGGGAAGTTGAGCCCTAGGTACGTCGGGCCATATCGAATTGCTCAAAGGATAGGACGAGTGGCTTATAGGTTAGAATTGCCCCATTAAATGTCATTAGTGCACCCAGTGTTCCATGTGTCTATGTTGAAGAAAGTGGTTGGAGATCCATCCGCCATCGTGCCAGTTGGGACTATTGAGGTTAATGAAGAGCTATCATACGAAGAGGCTCCGGTTGCTATTCATGATAGGCAAGTCCGTAGATTGAGAAACAAAGAGATTGCTTCTGTTAAAGTGTTGTGGCGAAGTCAACGAGTCGAGGAAGCCACGTGAGAAACAGAGAAAGAAATGAAAGAAAAATACCCCCATCTGTTTGAGCAAGTGTAGTAGTGATTGTGCGAATTATAGTTCCAAGGCAGATGTTGTACTCAGATTCGTGCAAAGGCACCCCATTTTTTATTTTCTCTCCTAATTGCTTTATTGTTGTAACTTTCCAATGCGTGCTAAAACTGTATACAAAGTTGTTAAATAGGTGGTGTGCCACTTTAAAGCAAATAAAAGCTTCGTGAAACAAATGTGCTAAGTAAATGATTAATGGTAGTGTAGATTGGTAATGGTTAAAAGAATTGTCTATGATCTATTGAGGTGATTGAACTGTATGGGGCGCACTGAAATGGCCCAAAGTTATGTGCAAATTATGTGCCACTAATTGAATCTTATGCCAATTTGTGATGAGAAGAGGACGAGCTATATGTATTTGTCATGGTAATTGGATATGTGCAAGTGCTGAGGTAATGAATGGTATACCAGTTGTAGGGATAACAAAAATTGTGTTTCGGGGGCTCTCTGACAGGTAGATAGGTCAAAATACAAAGGAGACTCTGGCGAAATTTTCTGAAAATACTGGAGTTAGTCTAAATTGGGAAGTTTGCATATCATGTTTTCCAAAAACCAAATGACTTCCAAAATCCTCGTTCGAGGACGAATGAATTTTAAAGGGGGGGGGGGAGAATGTAAAGACCCGTAAAATTTCATGCTTAAAATAATGCCCGAATAAGTCCCCCAGTTGTTATCTCTGTGGAAATTCTTAAAACGGACCTTGATTATTGTAAAAGTACCCCGGGATTTGAAAGAACTAAATTTTTTCAGAAATTTAAGTGTTATGCGATCGCATAACGTGTATGCAGACCGTATAGTGGTCGCATACACGGGCAGATCACTGCCTAACTGAAGGGGTGTTATGCGACGCACAATGCGATCGCATAACGTGTATGCGGACCGCATAGTGGTCGCATACTCGGGCAGAATATTTTCAAAATTTTGCCCACCTGGGGGCCATTCTGCGGTCCAATATGCGGCCCGCATGTCAGGAATGTGATCGCATTCTTGACCGCACATTCGACACGGTCTTTTAATTTTCTAAATTTTTATACCCGACCCCAGTTTCATTTAACCCCTGCCCCCTTTCATTTTAACTGGTTTCTGAACAAAATAGAGAGAAGTGAGAGTGGGTTCTAGAGAGAGAAGCCCTCATCTTCCCCAAATTGGTCCTCCATCTCTACCCAGGCTTGGAAGTTTATCAAGTAGTAGTCATCTTCTTCATCATAAGAGGTAAGCCTTCACCCTATTTTCTCAAATTCCAGGGATTTAACTAAGAATAAAACACACATAGGTTGGTTCTTGGGGATGAAAAGTTGGGACCTTGCATGCATGTGAATAATCTTCCATAACCTAGCAAAGGGAAGCAAGTAGAGTAATCTTTTACTAAAAAGGGTTTAGTCAATCTAAGGGATCATATAGTGTTTGATAAAATGCTCAAATAAACTCGAGACTCCTAATTCTAAGGTAAATATGTTGCATTGTGAACTAGATTGACGGTGCTAGGTGGTTTGTTGAACTGCAATAGAAATTAAAAAAAGGGAAACTCGACTCCAGGTATGTATGGCTAACTTTAAT
>ML296546.1:0-31237 GCA_005239495.1 Nicotiana undulata
CTGGAAATTAATATATTAACTGGGCAATTTTCGCACCTGCGGTATCGCAGGTGCGGAAAAAGGGTCGCACCTGCGGACTTGGGCCAGCCCAGAAGAGGCCGCACCTGCGGAAGGGAAGTCGCTCCTGCGGAGCCGCCCTTGCGGCGCCTGGGTCGCACCTGCGAGAAGAGTCGCACCTGCGAGGCTGGGACCGCAGGGGCGGTCCCGCCCCTGCGGCTGAGCAACCGCACCTGCGGTCACACCACCTGTTGTGCACCAGCAGTAGTTTCGTCTGGTTTTTGGCCTCACGCGGGGTCCGGGAGGCACCTAGGCCCACCCGAGCCCCCGTCCAAATATACCAACAAGTCCTAAATCACTAAGCGGACTCGCTCGAACTTTCGGAACACGAAAAACAACAGCGGAACTCGAAATCAAACCCCAAAACTTATTTAATCAAATCTTAAGAACTTTAAAATTCTAGAATTCACTTCAATACGTCGAACCGGCCTAAACTGCTCGGAATGACTTCAAACTTTGCAGATAAGTTATAAATGACACCACGGAACTATTCCCGGTCTCGGAATCTCATTCGGACCTCGGGAACATAACATCACTTTCCAAGTCGCATTTCAAATTCTTTAAAACCTCAAAACCTCATTTTTTATCCGAAACCACTCAATTCACGTCCGGTTTAACCCAAATTCCACAAATAAGACAAATAGTATATAACAACCCTGTTTCGGGCTCCGGAACCTCAATACGGACCCGGTAACGAGGTTTCCACATAATTATTCACTTTCATATTCCTTTATTATTTTCAGAAAATAATTTCTTTAAAAAATTCATTTCTCGGGCTTGGGACCTCGGAATTCGATTCCGGGCGTATGCCCAAGTCCCATATTTTCCTACGTACCTTCCGGGACACGTCGAATCACGGGTCCGGGTCCATTTACCAGAAATGTTGACCAAAGTCAACTATATTCATTTATTAATTATCAAAACTCATTCTTTTGTCAGTTTTTCACATAATAGCTTCCCGGCTACATGCCAGGGCTGCGCACGCACATCGAGGTGAGACTAACGGAGGCTCTCGGAACACAGATATAGCTTAAATTACATAAGATGACCTTTTGGGTCATCACAAACACATCTTTAGATTGGTGTAGTCAATCGATTAACAGTGAAACAAAGACCTTGTTTAAAGAACGACCACTTATTTCTAAGATATCACTCCACATAATAACAATATATAAATAGCACCACTCGTGCTTAATGTTATTAATTTATTGACACTTAGTGACACCAAACCATAATTGACTAATAACATCTCTTTCGATTAGTGTAGTTAACCAATTAAAGTAATGGCTTCAAACAAGAATTATCTTAGTTGAGTGCACCAAGTGAGAAAAAGTCTCTTTAGATAAGCCTTTTCTAAATCAATAATCTTATTTAAATCTCTCGTCTCCCGAATAGAAACAAAATAACAACATAAAGATTTCAGTAAGTGATATAATTATATAAAATAATAAAAATAATCAATATCAAATACCAAGTTGTATAATGATGATAAAGAGAAAATCTCAACATAAGAAGATAATAAAATTAAGATACTTATTATAACACTTTTATAACTTCATCTAGTATCCCAACCAAAGAAAATTACTCTATTGCGGAGAAAAGATAAAATAGAAAAATACTATTCCTACAATAGGAGAATAACTTTTAAAACTAAAACAAAGCTAATTAAAGTTGGTGTTCTTTGCACAAGAATGGTTCTATGCGCAAGAATGATTTTCTTTTTCTTCCACTGAAAAGTCAAGTCTATTTATAAAAAATTATGCCCGTAAAATACTCAGGGATGCCATCTTTGGATTGGGGATGACATCCTAGCTCTTGAATCAATTTCTTCCGGGATGACATCCTTAGAATTGAGGATGACATCCTTAGATTTGGGATGCCATCCTTGACCTTTTTACTTGAACACTCTTTTTTCTTCTATTTTCTTTTCCTGCAACATTTATTAATAATTTGTACAAATATTGAACAAGAAGTCATATCTATAAATAAAGTATTTGCTTATTTAATATAATATATACCTAAAAACATACATAATATATACTTATCTGTGCTCCTCCTCCTCACATTTCCAAACCATTTAATTCGTGCTTCCCGCATCTATCCTCAATAGGGGTCACATTCACCTTGTTCTGAATAACTTCACTCCTAATCATATCTAACCTGGTGTGCTTCCACATCCATCTCAATATCCTCATCTCTGCTACCGTCATCTTCTGGACGTGGGAGCTCTTGACTGGCCAACACTCAGCTTCATACAACATAGCTGGTCTAACCACCGCTCTATAAAACATACCTTAATCTACTTCTATTTTTCATATTCCAGTTTTACTTTTTAAAAGTTCTCAAAATACTAGGGAAAAAAATTACAAAATGAATACCAAGTGAATTAAACTAGATGGCAAAGTTAAAAGTATTATGTGACGATTTTTATGAATTATGATACTTAACAATTGAAATATTCAAGAATAAATTGAACACTTTTTTTTTTATATTGTTCATTTAGTCACAAAGTTATAGATTCATGGAAATAAATACTTCTTGAGTGTTTGGACATAAGAATTTAAAATTTCGAAAAAAAGTGAACAAAAAATTTCAAGTGAAAATGATATTTGAAATTAGAGTTGTGTTTGGACATTAATATTATTTTGGGCTGTTTTTAATTTTTGTGAGTGAATTTTGAAAAATAATTTCTTGAAGTTTTTCAAATTTTCGGAAAGTTCGAAAATTTTATTTTCAAAATGAAAATCGAAAATTTCATGGTCAAACTGATTCATAAAAAATACTCCCTCCGGTCCAAAATAAGTGATTTTTTTTGCATGTTTTCACACATATTAAGAAAATCACCTTTTAACATTAATTAGCAATGAAATTGACCATATTAACCTTTACTATCTCACATAAATACTCTTAACACATATTCCAACACTATTTACTCCATGGGCAATGTAGGAAAAAGAATTAATTCATTCTTGAAATTCAAAAATATCCCTTATTTTGAACCATAAAACAAAGCTAAAAAATCGCTTATTTTGAACCGGAGGGAGTAACTTTGCCCTTAGATTGCGCAGTCGACAAATCCAAGGCGAAATTGAATTGATGCGACTCAAATCTCAATGTACTTGGAAATAGTTTTGCATCGGATCGGCCGATTAATCATGGCAACCGTAGTTCTCTAACATATGTTTTCAGATTCTTCTTTACTTATGTCGGACCTTTATTTTAACAAAAACTCTATACTCACAAATTTATATTATTCGTCTTTTAAATTTTTTGAATACTCCTTAAAAAAGATAATTAATAATTTAATCACAACAATATTTGTCTAAATCACTCTTAGGTCTCCTTATTTATACATCTCACCTAATTAATAGTTAATGTTAGATATTTTGAAACAAATTCAATTTATTTGTATGGAACCGAAGGGAGTAAATAACCTAAATATGAAGTGAGCTCGTAATTTGTAGGAAAATCTTCTATTTCCTTTTGCTCATCCTGAGTTCAGAGGCGGACTCAGGATTTAAGGGTGAGCGGGCATATAAGCCAATTACTCAACCAGCGCCCCAAGTGGCGAAGTCAAGAATGTCATCTAGGGTGTTCAAACTTGAAATAAGTAAAAAAAATTCCGGATAAAGGGTGTTCAATATATATTATATACCACTAAAATCTAATATTTTACCTATATATACATGTAATTTTTCGATGAAGGGTGGTCAATTGACGACCCTTAGGGCTATGTATCTTCGCCCCTGAGCGACCCTATATAGCTTTTGAGCTTAAGGGTCCCAAGTAAAATATACGACCGTTTTCAAAGTATATACACATATATCTATAATTTTTGCCGAAGTTAACGGGTTTCGGTGACCCCTCTATTCCTAACATAGTGTCACGACCCCAAATCCTAACAGGCCGTGATGGCGCATATCGTGGAACTAGGCTAGCCAACCATCACTTTACTACACATTTGTTCAATTATCATAGTTCACAATTTAATAATAAGCAGCAATCATAGCATCAATAATATGAATAAGTCTTAGCGTCCCCATATTAGTCTAAACAAACCTCCCAAGAACTAGAGTCAATAGTCATGAGCATCTAAGAATAGATAAATCTAACTCTACTAAAACTATAATATCTTTCTCTGAATCAAGTTCTAAAACTAAATAAGGAAGGAAATGGAGAAGTTGTGGACGCTGGACAGCTACCTCGAAATCCGTGAACTGCTGCTAACGAACAAGGCAACTACTGCTCCAAACCGGTACCTGAATATGTGCACAGAGGCACAAGGAGTCTTTATGAGTACGCCAACTCAGTAGTAATGAAAATAAATCACAGCCTGAGAATTATAAAACACACAGTACAGATACACAATTCCACAAAACCAGTAAAACACCAAGTACCATGTAGTATTCATCAAATAATAAGTTCGAAATCAGTTTTCAGAAATCCCTTGAAAACAAGTGCAACATCAGTATATCTCAGTAAAATCCTCAGTAAAACCAGTTGGAAAACGAAATAAATCATAGTTCGAAACTTAGAAAAATCATCATAAATCTGCCCCTCGGGCCAAAATCATTTCTCGTAACAGTTGCCCCCCAGACATTCTCTCAATCACTCAGTATCAATCATCACTCAGTATCAGCCCCGCGGGCAATCATCATCACTCAATCGGTACCGACGCTCACTGGGGGTGTGTACAGACTCTGGAGGGGCTCCTACAGCCCAACCGCAATAATAACATAAGGCCTCAAAGCCTCCTCACCACTCTCCTGAGGCCTGAAAGCCTCCTCACCACACTCCTGAGGCCTGGAAGCCTCCTCACCACACTCCTGAGACCTGAAAGCCTCCTCACCTCTCTCATAAGGCCTGGAAGACTCCTCACAATATAGGCCTGAAAGCCTCACTCAGTCAGACACTCTCAATTTGCCCTTAGGCCATAAACATACTGGGTTCTCGACCCAAAACAGTGTTTTATTTTTCAATAAGCAGTATCAAAATACTCTGAGTGTCAAACAATTTATCAGGAAAAGACTGAGTGTAAAATCATAACATATCAGTGAGGAAAATATGGTAAACACAACCCCCGAAGGGTAAACGAGTCGGCACTAGGCCCCAAACACGGCTTACAACCCAATTCATATAATAATAAAATAATACTAATTAAGCATAGACTTAGAAATCGGTTTCGCAACTCAATAGTCGCCTAAATAGGAAAGATATTTCCAAAGTTTCCACCTTTTCATTTCAAAACCCGTGAAAGGGTTCTTAGTCCGGGGTTTCATACCCTCAGGACAGGATTTAAAGACATTACTTACCTCAAAACTAGCCCGAAAATTATTCCGCGCTTGCCTCTCGAATCAACCTCCGAAGGCTCCAAATCTACCAAGTTCAGATTTTTATCATCAATATGTGCTTAAGGAACAATTTTCAATCGAAAGATATCAAATTTAACCCAAAAATCAGTAACCGGTCAAAACCCGACTCCCGGGCCCGCGTCCCGAAACTCAGAAATTTTTATACCAAAATGTTCTTCGTCCTCTCATGAGTCCGTACATATAAAGAACACCAAAATCGGAGTTCGTTTGACCCCTCAAATCGACCCCTAAAAGTCTCATAATCTCAAGCCCTAAAACCCAATTTTTCTACTGATTTTCCATGAATTTACACTGGTTTTATGCTCTATAATCATCCATAATCGAGTTTTAATGATCAAAACACTTACCTCTATGAAGAACAAGGATTTCCCTCTTCAAAAATCGCCTCAAGAGCTCTTTGTCCGTACAAAAATGGTGAAAAGAAGGTTTAAGTCGCGGAGGGTTTATCTTATATTTTCTGAACAGTGGTTCCGCACCTGCGGCCACTTAAGCGCACCTGCGGTCCGCACCTGCGATTTCCCTTAAGCGGGCTAACTTCCGCACCTGCGGCCTCTTTTCCGCACCTGCGACTTCGCAGGTGCGATCCTCCTCCCGCACCTGCGATTCTCTACTAAGACTCTAAATTCCGCACCTGCGGTACTCTGGTCGCTCCTGCGGACCTACACCTGCGGTCAAACTTCCGCAGGTGCGGTTACACTAGCACCAGCAGCTGTAGTTGCATATTTCAAGTTCCAAACTTCCCGTTAACCATCCGAAATCAATCCCGAGCCCCTCGGGACCCCAACCAACTTACCAACATATCCCATAACATCATTCAAACTTAGTTGCACTCTCAAAACACCAAAACTAACATCAAAACACTCAATTTACATCGGATTCAAGCCTAAGAACTTTGATATTTCTAAAATCCACCAACGATGCCGAAACTATCCAAATCAACCCTGATTGACCTGAAATTTTGCAGACAAATCCAAAATGACATTACGAAGCTGTTCCAACTGTCAGAATTCCATTCCGATCCCGATAGCCTATTTTCCACTGCCGACCGGAAATCACCAAATACTAACTTTCGTCAATTCAAGCCTAATTCTACACCGGACATCACAAAATTATTCTGAACACACTCCTAAGTCCCAAATCACCTAACGAAGCTATCCGAGCCATAAAATTCGCATTCCGAGGTCGTTTACCAATAAGTCAACTCTTAGTTGACTTTTCCCATTTTAAGGTTAGTTTTAAAGGCTAATTGACTGAACTCTCACTACAACCATTCGATTTCAAGCCTATCAACTCTAATACATCAAATACAATGTAACCAATCTATAACAAGTCAATAACCATAATTAAAATGCAGGTTTTACGTAACGACAGACCGGGTCATTACACATAGGTCCGCCTCTGCCTGAGCTAAGAAAAAACCATTGCATATAAGTAGGGAAAAGATAAATTACACACTAGTTAGAACATCGTGAATGGTAGGAACATCGTGTTTGGTGTTTAAAAGATTAATGATAGTATTAGACTATCTTTTGATAATCTTTAAAAATAAATGAACGAACAAATTGATCAAAAAACTTTTAGTATTCAGCAAGCAGAGACCTAAACATTACAACTTTCTTTTTCTATGTTTCCATAAATCTATTGTTTGCAACAATTGGTTAAGTTACAAAAAATTTGGGCAAATTTTTGCTGCAGACAGCATTTCCCAGGAACATATCAGATTTCATTTCAGAGCTTTCAAAATCGTACTGAATGTTCAGCTGCTTACAAAATATTCTTTGGCAAGGGAAATGACTTCACCCCGACTTCTTTCGATACAGGGCCACGAGAATACCTCCGCGATTTATGCAACTTCAAATTGGTAGCAGGAACCTTACGGGCGATAGCTTGCCAGATCATTTGAACTGCATCATTGTCCTTGGAAGGATATCGATACTCAAACAAATTTTCTATCTCCTTTAATCTCGCCCACATTCTAGTCCACTCTTCTTTTGTGATGTTCCTAATGAAGTTTATGAGGAAATTTTCTTTGAGAGCATCTGATGTACGGACGAATATGCAGAACTCTGAATAGTCAAGAACATCTTCATAAGGAAGCTCGATTTCATCACTAATGATGACTGGTACACAGTGACTTGCGATAGCATCAAAGAGACGGTTTGATGAGGGCGTGTCACCTGCAATGTTAAGACAGAATTTGGAAGAGTGCATGCCTTGAGTTGCTTGTTTTACTCCATTTTTCAGAATACTACCAAAGGAGAAGTGAACGTCTTTCTCATCTTTCAGCATATAGAATAATTCTTGCCGAATAGTTCCACCCTGAGGATGAAAAATAAGACTTAGAAACTAGAGCACAATGAGGGAAAGGAATTAGTGCGGAGCGAGATTCTAGAACTTGCAACATGATGACATCAAATTAACTAGATTCAATGCTCAATCCATGAGTACGGAGCGATACTTGGCGTAGAATACATGCCAAAAGATGTAGTGTAGCTTTGTTAATATTAATTCAAACGACTGAGGAATATAACAACAACAACAAACCCTGAGTTCCCACAAGTGGGGTCTGGGAAGGGTAGTGTGTACGCAGACCTTACCCTTACCTTGGAAGGAAGACAAGCTGTTTCTGATAGACCATCAGCTAAAGACTATACCAAATATAGAAACACTCTACTTGGAAGAATATATGCTAGCAAAAAGTTCAAACTTTGTTGTTTTGCTTTATTTCGATAAAAAGTGTTTTAGACTGCGGCCAACCACAGGAAAAAAAAAGGAATAGTGAAAGCAAAACAAAAGACTTGATCCTGATGACAAGTAATCAGTTTCAGTTGGTTCGCTACGTATCGTGTTGCTTATGTCCTCCCCATGTAACATCCAGAGCCTTCTCTGTGATATTTTAGTTTTGGAACTTGGAGTTGTAATTCCGTTAACTTTCTTTTTTCCTTTCAAGTTACAAGAACCAAATAAACAATTGCAGGCTGTCTCTAAAGTGATCATGCCCCCGTTGGACAACAGATATTCAAAAACCCAAGCTATCAGTTGCCACTATATTATTATAATCTGCCAAATCATTCCCATACATTTGTTTGCTGATTGCTATAATGTCAAAGTATGCAATTTCATAAGTCACTAATATGGACATGGACGGGGAAGAACTCAATTTATAAGCACAACACAACGAGTCTGACAAATGAGGTATCTGACCTTTAGAATGCATAAACAAAAGAGCATCTTTATCCAGCAAGGTACATTTGCGAAACCATAAGGTAAAAGTAATTCTTGTACATTTGTACTAACCGTATTAATTCTTGTACCTCCTATACAACTTTTGCAGGTCCGAATGCTGAATCTCATTATAATTCTTCAAATTCTAACCTGAAAAGGCTATGCTGCTCATTCTATCACATATCATCAAGTTCTAAATCTAAAGTACACCTCTACTTTTAACCCAATCTATCACAAATCATCTTGCTTCATATCATCCAATTTAGCATTCAACTCCAACCCTACATTGATCCAACTCCTCCCTCCCCGTCGAAATAAATGCACAACATATAACAGATGAAATTACTTAACTATTATCGTTAACAGTTAAATCAGAGAGCAATAGTTAACAGAAGAGTAAATGCGGAAAAAAAAACGACTTACATCTTTTCTGTAGATAGCTCCCTGGAAGTAGAGCAAAGTTGGTCGACTATCAAAACCAGAAGTGTCATTGCCATAGTTCCTGATTACATGCTTGTAAGGCGCAATCACATCTTTTTCAACGTTAGCTATTGTGGGAGGATACCTTCCAAAGTCCGAAAGTACAAAAATTGCAGGCCAAAGCTTCATTCTTGCATCCAAAAGACTATTCGGATGGTGTGCCACAATGATATGATCTTTTCCTCCCGATCTTTTCCATTCCTCTTGAGCTATCACAAAGGAAACCAACTTTTCCTGTAACAACGCGTTCGTGCTAGTTTTCTGCCCTGGCTTAAGCTTTGAAAACCGATTATAGCTAATCGACGAAAAGAAAGGAACAAATACTACATCAGCTTCACTCGAATTATGCACTCTTATGGCACTTCGACCGTTCAAATTATCATCAAATTCAGAAGACAAAAGATCCAAAATCAACCAGTACTCGATACTATGCTGCAAGTTTAGTCCACCGGGATATTCAGGAATCGCGTTCCTGATATCAGGCCAAGCACTACTCTTCCCCTCAGCTTTCCATCCCAATAGTTCAAAATGAAATTGTGGGGGCAGGTCATACATAAAAACTTTGAGCACTTTTTTACTAGGATTGCACTTGAACAAATTGTACTTTTTCAATGTTCCTTTTTTAGAATAATCATCAATTTGAGCACTGGATTGTGAATAACCTTCATCGGATAAAGCAAGAATCTTGGACTTTGGTAATATATTAAGGTAAAGGAAATGCCTCCGGCCAGTTGAACGCAACACAAATAACAAAGATAACATAAACATAATAGAAGTAATTGAAAACATACTGAATAAGGATTTTCGACCGAAAAATCCCATAGAATGTACACTTCTCTCTGCCATTGTAATTCTATTTCAGTGAATAAAAACTAATAGTATATGTTATAAAGCTACCATTTTTTTGCAAATTAGACCATAAAAAATTACATCATATGATACAACCAACAACAATTTAATCATTCATTCCACACAAAACTAAATGAAATTCCTCATTCAGCTCACACCAAAAATCATGTCTTTGTCCTTTTTCTAAGCATTTTTCCCACCATCAATACCAAAAAAAAAGGAATAATTTGAGACAAATGGAGACATCTTCTATTAACCAATGTATGAATAAAATGTTAAGACCCTTTTATTGAAAAATGCAAAGGGTAGGGGAAAAACACGAGAAAGAACAGGAAAAATGGGTTCTTGAATGTAGAGAAACGAACAAAAAGCTAAGATTTTTGAAACCCAAATCAAGAAATTGAAAACCCAGATCAGAATCCCACGTGAATTTGATTCCAAATATATTGAATATAAGTTATGAAACTGAAGAAGAAATGGAATAAAAGGAGAAAGAAGAGGATAGAGTAGTTGCACCAAATACAAAAGGTTATTTCCAATGAACAATTCCCATTTCTTTTGTCTTCAGGTAAAAACAAATGTAAAAGAAAACAAAAAGATACTCAAAAAGCAGCGAGGGAATAGCCGAATTGGGAATCTTCTCTGTAGAAGCGGGCTCATTGGTTTTGCTGACCACTTTATTTATTTACTGCTTTTGTAATTAATTATTCTTTTTTCTACTATCGAACCGCTGTTTGGTACCTATCACTTTTGGACCCGGATTTGCGAGGTCTAGTTATCCTAAAAACGGCACTGTTACTCAGTTTTTGAATTGATAGTGTTTGATAAGTTACAAAAAAATAGTTATTATTTTGCTGTAATAGAGATCGGTCCAGCATAATATACTGGAGTTCGGTGCACCTATGTATGAACTTCTAGCATATTATGATGGAACTCCAACACACAGAAAGTTACAGCATAATATACTGGAGATTCGAGCACCTGTGTATGAACTTTCAGCATATTATGCTGGACCGGTATACTTTGCTGGAACTCCAGTATAATATACTGGAGTTCTAGTATACTTATGTTAGAACTCCAGTATATTGAGTTCCGGTATATTATACTGAAATTTCAGTATCTTATGTTGGAGTATTTTATGAAATTTGAATAGTGTTTTCGTTCACATTTATCTTTACAGGAAAAATGGCCAAATTTCGATTACTTTTGAAATTGTGGTTATTTTTGAATGACCACTTGTATATCTGGCTATTTTTAAATTTCGCTCCTAATTATCTCTTTCAGTTTATTTAATGTAAATTTATTTGATTAGGCATGAATTTTAAGGTTAAATAGACGCGAAGTCATAATTTGATGTATGTAATTTTTAAATTTACCATCAAATTCACAGCTTACTAAATTTGCTAATAAATATTTATACTGGGTTCATCTAAATCTTTTTATAATACTCTAGCTCTGCTCCTACATTTGAAATTTGTGATCTTGTACATGATGTAACATTTGTTTGATTGTAAGAGTTTTATAATATATGAGGTTTTAAACATACTATAATATCCGTGTGGTTATAAGCATTTTAAAATTTAAGAATAAATTATTTTCAAATTTATAAACATACTTTTTAGAACAAATTAAAAAGAAAATATAGTCATATAAATGGAACGAAGAGAATATATATTATTTGTTGTTCAGATGTAGATAGTAATTGTTTTTGGCAAGTTACACGTTTGGTTGATCGCCCAAAAAAATTATATTCAATAGTCAAATATACAAAAGATATATACTGAATGTATGAAAATATATCAAATGTAGTTTCAACTTTAAGTTCAACAAACGCAATAGTATGAGTTTGTAAGTATCCCAAGGCTCACATTTATTACTTAGCCGACGGTGAATATTAAAGTTATTTAAACGATTATTAAGGTTAAAGTTGATGTAAGGATGAAGCAGATCTTAAAATCTGGATCTGGTTTACCTAAAGGTGAGCTTAATCCACAAAAATATAAATCAAGTCTTCACTACTAAATCTATTTTTAAAGAAGAGCTTTATTCTATCACTGTAATTATAACTTCAATAAAGCATATAGGATAACTAGGAGTATTACTCAAAGTTTAATTTAGTTAAATACCCTTATGTGAATTATGCAATCAAACAGTAAATGTGATGCCAAACCCTTAAAACAATATATAGAAAAGATGGAAGAGCAGGATGTGAGTGCAGTAAGAGAGGAGGTTCAATTGTCGTCGTCCGAAAATTATACTGTGCAAGTAAAAAAGAAACTTGTGTATAGTGATGAGTATATATCAAGGGTATTATTTGATTATATTTCAGGTTACGTTGTTACTAGATTTTGGTGAGTATTTTATTAGAAAACTCATTATTGATGCGCAGGTAAGTACTGAGTTTAAACGTTAGAAGAAAAGGGTGAAAAGGTTAAAAAATATACTAAAGATAGCAAAAGTGAGTTTTTGATGATTGAATACTATACGTTGTTTTATAAGTCAAATGGTGACAAAGAATGAAAACTCAAGCAATAAATAGTGGGAGCTAGAGTTTCTTTCTAGAAACACGTGATCCAACTTTTAACAGACGATATCTTCTAGTCTACGAGGATTTTTAGCATTATACCTCGATTTTACGCTCGACAAATAGAAACAGCATTTTTACATTTTTTTATTGAATTCCTTATTAGGATTCCGGACTCCACCAGTGCGAGAGTGGAACTGGAAAGCGCATGACATATATATTTAAAGTCGTGATCAGTTATATATGTTTCCTTAGCCAGCCATTCAACCTATATATATATATGGAGATATTTTAGAAAAGATAATGAAAACCATAAAACATACGTATATGAATATACTCTTGCATCATCACTCAGTTGTCACGGAATGAAATAGCCTACCGAGACAGGCCTTAGCTAATGTTGGTTCGAAGGCATACAGGGGATACCTAATTACATTGCCTTTGTCCAAAACTGCAACAATATTGTATTATACCCATTCATCTTAGGATCATATAGCTCGTACAGTTCGTCTTCATCATGTTGTTGTTGTACAAGAAAAAACACTAGTTTGCTGTCGATCCAGACCGGAAAACCATAACTTTAGCCGTACAAACCCATAATATTGAAGTTGGCCACAGTGTGCGAAACTCTCCAATTGTTGCTAGTTATGTAATCATAAAGCAGCAATGAATATGGATTTTTGGAAGGTGCAAACTAGGGTAAGTAAACCTTGCGCTGCCCCTAATTACCATTTGACTTGTAAAGGATTTCTTGCCCTAGGAAGTAATGTAACTTCCCCAGATCCTTAATTTTGAACTTGTCAGGTAGGAAAGCCTTGAGCTGGTTGATTTCTTCTGAATCAGTCCCTGTGATCAACATATACTCCTACAAAGACAATAGAGGAACCTTGTTTCCCGCGGAACAAGGAATAGTCATACATGGAATGTGTGTACCCTCTTGAGTAGTCACTCAACTTATCATACCATTCTCTACTAGCCTGCTTCAATCCATAGAGAGACTTATTCAGCTTGCAAACTAACTATGGAGAGTGTCCTTCAAGACCTGGAGGATCTTGCATACACACCTCCTCGTGCAAATCTTCATGGAGAAATACATTGTTAACATCCAGTTGTGAGATTTCCTATTTTTTCTTTGCTTCTATGGCAATGAGGGACCTGATAGTGGTCATCTTGACTACTGGAGAGAAGCATCTGTGTAGTCTATACCAGCTTGCTGAGTGTATCCCTTTATAACTATTCTTGCGATGGGATTCCGCAGATGCGGCTGAGGAACGCAGGTGCGCAATCCCTGGGCAGCAACCTATATAAGCCCACACACGTCGCGAAATTTTGCCTTTTCTTCACCATTGTTGAACGGTTTTGAGCTTAGGGAAGTGTTTTTCAAGAGAGAATCAAGAGCATCACTAAGGTAAGTTACTTGGGTTTATCTACACGCGTTTATGATATTTTTTCACTGATTAGCCATGAAATTAGTAGGGGTTTAGGGTGAAATTGAGGGAGTTAGGGTTTGAGTTTTGGAGAGTTTGAGATAGGGATTTAAGGGACCAAACGAAGTCGGATTTCGAAAATTTTTATATGGTTAGACTCGAGAGAGGACGAGGTTTCTAATTCTCCCATTTTTGACTGGAGTCGAGACGTGGGCTCGGGTGCCGGATTTTTGGCCTATTTATGTAGTTTTTCTGTTGGAATTCGATTCTTTAGCCTATGTTGATAGTATTATTCTGATTTTGGTTAGATTCGGAGATTTTGGAGACCAAGTCTAGATACGAGGGCATCTCGGAGTAGGATTTTACGCTGTTAAGGTAAGTAACAATTTTAACTCTAGCTTTGAGGGTATGAACCCAGAGAAATTGATATCATGTGACTGTTTGGAGGTGATACCCACGCTAGGTGACGGACGTGTGGGTGTACACCGCGAGGGATAGATATTTGGTCCGTTCCATGAGGTTGTGAGGCCTAATAGCCATTATCCGTGGTTATGTATTTACTTGTTGTTGCACTTGTCTGCCTTCATGCTAGAGATATGCTTAGGCTTTATTCAAGCTCACATTATTTGCACTCAATCATAGAAATTATTGTATATGTTTACCTCAGTCTCTATTATTTTGCTGATATGTTGTGATACTTGATGTGGGTTGTGTCCCCTTATTTGTTGATAATGATGAGGCTAGAGAGGTACATGACTGAGTGGGGCCGAGGGCCTATTGTGAGATATTTGATATAATAGCACGTGAATTGTCTGTGCGGATCCAGTTATTGATAGTATGGCATGTGAGTTGCTGTGCAGCACGTGAATTGTCTGTGCATAGCGCTTGGGCTGTAGGAGCCCCTCCGGAGTCTGTACACCCCCAATAAGCGCAGGTACCTATTGAGTTTGTGTATTGAGTGCGAGTGCCGAGTGCCGAGTGCCGAGTGCTGAGTGATGGAGTGACATTGCTGTGAGGTTTCATTTACTTTTGTTGTTGCTACATTTTACCTGTTAATTTCTTTGTAGCATTTATTGATTTTATGGAATTTACCAGTTTATTCCTGTTTATCTTAAATTGTGAAAAGAAATAATTGGATTTTTTTTCTTAGCTCGTCACTACTACTTAGTTCCTTAGTTATTTCTGTTACTATACTGAGTCGGTTGTACTCATACTATACCCTGCACTTTATGTGCAGATCCAGGTGAGTTAGAGTGCAGCGATCGTTGAGTTCAGGTCTGCTATCTTTGGAGACTGCAAGGTAGTTGCTTGTGTCCGCAGGACCTTGTTACTCCTTTCGTCATTTCTTCTTTTGGACTGTATTGACAGTTAGATAGTTTATATATCTTAGTTCATAGATTTAGACGCTCATGACTCGGTGATCGACACCTTGATGTTTGGGGCTCGTTTCCGTATTTTAGTTATTTATATTTAGAGTTGATTTAGTTTATGAGAAATTCAAATATTGGTATTGTTTTATTAAATTCTTAAAATCAATTAGTAGTAATATTTCGGAAATATAGGCTTGCCTTAACACGATAGGCGCCATCACGACGTGGTTTAGATTTGGGTTGTGACAGTTGTACTGGTGCTGCACTCTGCACTTTCTGTGCAGATCCAGGTATCGGTCCGAGCTGACTCTGAGTTCGTAGCTGGCTTTTGCGCAGGAGACCCGAGGTAGATCTGCCGACGTCCGCAGATTCCTGGAGTCCCCTCCAACATATTCATTTTTATTTAGTTCACAAACAGTTGTACTTCTTTCTTTCAGCCAAATACTTGTAGTTAATCTTAGTAATCCGTGAATTGTGACTCCAGATCATGGGTAGCTAGACATATGAATTTCACATGCGCAGTATTATTATGCAAATTTCGATTCTTCCATTAATTATCATGTGTTGAGTTGTAGTGGATTATCAGTATTTTATAAGATTGTTATGTTGCAAATCTGCTTGCCTAGCAAGTGCAGTGTTAGGCGTCATCGCGGTCCCGACGGTGAGAATTCGGGTCGTGACATGTAAAAAGTAAAAACATGCCGAGTAATAGTGAACGGAGTGAGTATATATCTGCCTTGATTTGGCTCATTTTGTCTGAACTCTGAATTTAACATAAATTGTATGCAATACTCATTTATTCGAACTCTCAAGTGATACCACAAAGAAGGCACGCAATATTTCCATGAACATGCTGATTGTTCCAATTCAGATGATAAGGAAAAAAATGTTTTAGAAATAAAAGACATTCAACTTGAAAGGAATAGTAACAATAGTTAATCCCTGACTTTCAATTTCCTTTAGGATATATAGCAAGAACTAATAAAATAGTACAAAATTGAATTGAAAGAAACTACAGCTACTAACTGTCAGTAATAAATCTTCTGAGCTCATCTAACGTTGCAGTAATAGTTGAGAGATGTTTAGCAGTGACTGTATCAGAGAGCGTCTTATGAACACTGGCTAACGTTGGTTCGAATGTATATGGGGTAGAAGTAATTGCATTGCCTTTATCCAAAACTGCAGCTATTTTATACTCATTCATCTTAGAATCATACTCGTACAGTTCATCATATTGTTCCAAGATATGATTTACAAGGAAAAGCACTTGTCTGGTGTAGAAACAGACGGGAAAACAATAATTATAGCCGTCCAAACCCGTAATGAAGTTGGCCACAGTGTGAGAAACTCTCCAATTATTGCTTAGGTAATCGTAAGCAGAAATGACTACAAATTCCTCGAAGGTGCAAATAAGGGTAAGTAAACCTTGCACCACCCCTAACCATTTATCGTAAATGAAATCATGAGTATGGTTGATGAAATCGGGGAAGTTAAGAATTATAGCCTCTTTTCTCTTTGTATTAAAGGCAAGAATACGACGGTCACATGTGAGCCAATGCAAGGAATCATGCACGTAAACAGGTCTACTACCGGCAACCAAATAGCTGAAAGTATTGCCAAACTTCATTCTTGATCGGAATTCATGCCACACGCCGCCTGATCCCTCAGATGAAAATACCTGAAATTTATACCCTTCTTCTTTACCCAGTTTCCCAACTCTTACCAACTTATATGGATCTGAACTAGGATAGTCAACAACAAAGCCTGTATCACCAATTGTATGCTTATATTTTTTGGTCTTTGGGTGTAGAATCAACTGGTGTGCCCCAATTATAGGATTGAAAACGCAAAAACTCCGAACTTGATGAAAGTTAAGGAGAAGTAGACCCTTGCATGAGGCTAAAACCTCAACCTGAACAGGTAAAGTCGTCTCATAATGATTGGCCTGGATAGAGTTTATGGAAATTTTATGAAAGTTCTTGGATACTCTGTCTGATGAATACATGAGTATAGAGATGATCTTTTGATGTTGGAACAACCAAGTTTTAGAAAATTTAGGATCAGAAATCCTAGTATTAAAATTCTTGCTTAGAACTTTACATCGAACTGCATGCTTCAAAGACAAGTGGGAGATGATCTCCACTACTAAATCTTCATTCAGATCCATATATATATATATATATATATATATATATATATATATATATATATATATATATATATATATATATATATATATATATATATATATATACTTATATAAGATTCTGTTGCGTTGTGCTGCTCTGTTGTGAATATCTCAATAGCGTCTTGATTTGTTCTTTCTGTTTTCTGAGTCTACAAAGAAAGAGGCATCAAATATTTAACCTAAAACGTCTCATGTTCCCTTTTCAGAATCCCAAAGGGATTAGGAAGATTTCGTAAGGACGATCAATTAATAGAAGGGTAAAAAGATTTTTGGATTAAAGTTATCTCGAGAAAAGTTTTAGTTGGAATACTATTCTTATTAGTGTTAGGATTGAACACCCACAGAAATAATATTCACACTAATAAAAGCGGAATAATAACGTAGCACCGAAATACGACAATCAACAATAATAAAAGAGCGATAATGACACCAAGATTTTTACGTGGAAAACCATTCTAAAAAAGGAAAAAAACCACCACTCCGAGAGGAGCAACTGATATCACTATAGTAGGGAATTTTACACTTTGTAGGCCCGAGTAAAATATTCCAACGACCAGTACAACATTAAAAAAAGTAACCCACTTTTGATATCCACACCTCACTACAATATCGTTCACTCTCTATTTTTTCACGGACTATTTTCTTATACCCTGTCTGTGATGCCTCGCTCTTTATTTCTCTCTTTGTTGGTGTGTTTGAAAAAATGAAAGAGCTCTCCTTTTATAGGAGAAAATAAGTAGCCTCCGAAAATGCTACAGGAGGAGCTTCAATTCTCCTCTTTTCATTTCCAAACTTGGGGAAAAAGTAATAATAGGCAGGGGCGGACCTACGTTAGAGGTACCGGGGTCACGAGAACCCGTTATCATCGAAAAGATCATTCTATATATGTTTTGTGTATATAGGTGTATATATTAAGGACCCCTTAAATATTTTATTGGTGCCCCAAAATAATAAAATGGCACCATAGCAGAGTTGGTTGAGTGTGCTGATGAAGCCACCTACCTATCCTTGTTGGCTTTTGTGATCGAAACCCAACTTCAACATTTTAGTAGGTTTTCCTTTCCGTAATTGATTCAATGATTGTTTTTACTTCGTAGTCAATTGTTTACTTTCTTTAAATTAATTTTTTTAAATTCAATTATCATTTAATACTTGTACATAATAATCAACTTAATTAATGTTATTTTTTTTCAAGTCCCTCTCTCAAAATCAAAAACTCCAAGTTTCTATCTCCGCAAATAAAAGGTTACAAACTCTTCTCTCTCTTTCTTTGTCATAAGTTATCATAATCCTTAAGTTTTTAAAGAGTTGTACGCCGAAATTTGTCGCCAATAACTGACATATTTAAAGACAGTGTGTAGTGGCGGAGCTACTCATTAGCAAGGGGAGTCAAGTGACACCCTTTCGTCAAAAACTTACACTGCATAGATAGGTTATATTTTTATTTTTTATGTATATATACTATATGTTGACTACCCTTGATTTCTTCACATGTTTACTTATTTATATTTTGACTCTCCTAGTAAAAACTCTGGCTTCACCATTGACAATATGCCCCCGTTACACTTAAATCCTGGGTCCGCCTCTGATAATAGGCACATGCCTATTACAAATGGGATGGACCCCACAATTAGGTTATATGTTTTGTCTAAACCTTTTACATGTAATTATTCGAAAACCAATTAAAAAAGGTTGTATCACAATTAGGCAATCAAGATTCAAATTTCTGAGGCGGCAAAAGAAATCATCATCTTAATTTTCTTTCTATTTGTTCAAGTCATTGTGCACAGAGTTATTTTATCAAAATGCTAAGGATTTATATTCTAAACAAAGGGAGGGGGGGAGGGGGGAGGGGGGAGGGGGAATTTTATATGCTAAGGATTTATATCAAAATTCTAAACAAGGATTTATGATGTACAAATAATACGGAAATATGGTCAATCAATTTTTTGGCTCTTTACAAATTTCATTTTAGTTTTATGATCCTACCTCTTATTTTATACATGAGAGATTTACTTTTACTCGTAAGAGAACTATCTTTTACATAAAAAATCTAAAAAGGTCATTTTCTTAAATTCAAAATTATAAAAGGGCAGAAAGTACAAATAACACGAAAAAATATCAGACTTTACTCTGAGGAGTAGGAATGGCAATGGGGAGGGGCGGGGCGGGTTTACTCTTATGCGGGTGCGGAGCGCGGCGGGGCGGGTTAAAATAATTTTTAAAAATTTTAAAGCGGGGCGGGGCGGGTTGTGGGTTTAATGCGGGGCAACTTTGAATTTTATTTTTTTTGAAACAAAGCAATCATTTCAACTGCAATTTCATATTTTTCTTCACTAGCACGAATACAATTTTGATTTATAATTAACCAATTTGCATAAATCTCACGAAAATAAAATTACAAAGTCAATGTATCGTATTAGTAATAGAAAATGATAGTACCATTTATTTTGAAAGATCATATACATTATTACAAAGGTAAAGATATTCTCTGTTATGACGCATTACAAGGAATGACGGTGTAATGAACATGTTTTTGGAAAACCAATGATTGAAAATAGAAACAAAAAACGAAATAAGAGAACAAAAGAAGAAGAAAAAAATTAAGCGGGGCAGGGTGGGGCGGGTCCAAGCAGGGCGGGGCGGACTAAAAACTGAAAAAATAACTATGCGAGGCGGAGCGGGACGGGTTGATATTTTTGTGGGTTTTACCAAATCCGCCCCGCACCCGCCCCGCCCCATTACCATCCCTACTGAGGAGGTGAAGCTCTTCATAAAACTAGGCAAATCCTAGAAATTACATTACATGTTCACTTCTCTCTCGAGTCCATTTCTCATAATTAAGGTCAACGGATTAATAAAAATTATTTATAAAATCACTTTACTTTATTTTGTAAATGGAAAGTTATTATACTTTGTATATTGTAACTCAAAAGTCAGTCAACACTTTTACGGCATATTAAATTTTATTTCTCATATTTTTTTTAACTGAATCATTTAAAAAATAAAAAACAACCATTTAAACAGTAGTGACTCAATCCGCTCTATGGTTCAATCTACTTTCTCTTTTTTTATATTTTTTCAATCTACTTTCTCTTTTTTTATATACAAAAATATAAATATTACTATACAGTAGTTATACTGAATGTATTAAATAAAATATTAAATACTTTAAATAAAATATTAAATAAGCTGGATTAGAAATAATCTTATGGTAGCATTATTTTTACTATAAGTCAAAGTTTCAAGCATAAATAATTTTTTACATTTTTCTTTCTACCTTTTAATTTTCTTCCACTCCAACACTACTAATTTCTTGTTTCACTTTCAAATTTATCTCCTCTAGTTTGTTAAGATTAATTTATTATCTCTATATAATACTTTGCTTTAACCAATGTATACATTCAATATAACTATATTGAGAACCAAAATGATACATTATAGCAAAGATTACGTTTTTTTATTATTACACAAAATAAGAGAAAGTGGATCTGAGTCATGGAACAGGTTGAGTGACTGTTTAAATGGGTATTTTTGATTTTTTAAATGGTTGTACATAAAAAGAAAATATGAAAAATAATATTTAAAATGCCGAGTGACTTTGAGTTGAGCAACAATGTGCAAAGTATAATGACTTTCTGGTTACAAAACAAAGTAAATAAGCAATTTCTATTAGTTCAAAATGGACTCCTCCTCTCTGCATTTAATAACATAAACAAGACAGCAATCAACTGTGTTACTTTGTTGTTACTGCACCTTCAAAAACAGAATTACAGAGAGGACATATCTACTCAGCGATGAGATGTTATTCAAAAGAAAATGTCTTTTCAATGCAGGGATAAAAATTAAAACAAAAGAGAAGAAGCTAGAATTGGAATTGCATCTCCGGAGCATATCCAAGGGCTTCAAGATGAGCAGCCATAGCTTTGTTCATCGGTGGTGGACCACACCTCAGTATCTGCACGTTTAACACGAAATCAGAGCTCTCGAAAGCTAATCTTCCTATCTCTCCCATTAAAACGTATGATACTAGAATCAATAGGTTTAAGCAACTTGGGAGATACAATGTAATACCTTAATGTCGTCTGCAGGTGCAGGGCAATGAGTCTGGATCATTTCCTTGGAAACAAATCCAACACCACCACTCCATACTTCTGGAGGCTATTGATATATTAAGAGAACGATTAGATTAGATCATTTAATTCAATTTCATAGGATGTACGAGAAATATACCTTTAACAAGGAGCAATTCGGAAAGACACTAAAGAAGAAAGAAATCACCTTCACTTCTTGTTTGGAACACCAAAACCAGAAAGTTAAGAGAAAAAGAAAATTATTGTTGGTTGAAAGTTCTTATGAATAATTTAAGTAGATCGATTGAAAAATGTTGTTAGCATCGCTCAGTTGAAGAGTTTATTGAATATAACAAGTTAAATATGCTACACTTCTCCAATGAGACGTAAAAATAAAGTTAAGTGCCTCCACTGGTCGAGATTTTAAGTACAACTTTTCAAACCAGTCATGTTAGATCAAATTGTTTCTACAAAATGAGTAAAGAGATGCACGGAAATCATTTGACAATTTTAAAAATATCACTAGAAACTACAGTAAATATTATTTTTAATAGCATATGGATCATTTATCCAATTACCACCTTGATCTTGTAAGGCAGTGATACGATTGTGTCTTCTTCGATTGAGAGTAGTGAGATGGAAATTTTTTGTATTTGCATCCCCGTCATTTAACCAATTTATACGGGATTTCAATTTCCAAAAATCCTCCTCCAGCTTTAATAGATGGTTAAATTCATTAGTTAATGTGCTTTCTAGATCTTGGAGAAATTTGCTAGTAGGGTAGTTTACGGAACATTGTATCCCGCTTAATCTGGTCAATAATTTTTTCTTACGTGTAAAAAGATTTCCAAAAGTGGAACGATTCCATTCTTGGACTATATTTGTAAAGTGTTTAATAGCTGGTAACAAATGTGGATGATCCTGTCAGGCTTCTTTTACCAAAGATGGAAAGCTAGGATGTTAAGTCAAAATTGTTTCAAACCGGAAAATGTTTTTCCTAGGTAAAGGATGGTGTTGTAATTCTAGTAATAGCGGACAGTGATCAGAGTGAGTACGTGGAAGATGAGTGACAAGTGCATTAGGGTATTGACGCAGCCAGTCGTAATTTCCCAAAATACGATCAATACGTTCAAGTATATTATAATTATTGTGTCTACCATTTGTCCAAGTGTAACGACTACCCTTATACCCTAAATCAGTGAGATTACAATAATTTATGCATTCTATAAATTTATTGGAACGTGAATTATTTATCGGAAGGCCACCAAATTTATCATGTGCATGAGTTACTTCATTAAAATCTCCTCCTATAAGCCATGGCCCTTTGTAATTGTCATACATGCATCTAAGATTCTGCCATAAAACTTGTCTACTGCCTAGATCATTACTAGCATATATTGCACTGCACAACCATTTAAAAGGATGTGACAATGTATCTCTTGTTCCGTAGTTGCTACAGATTCAACAGTAAGTGTTGCAATAAGCCACAAGATTACAATACCTCCGGAGTGTCCATGAACTGGTAGTTGGATCATACCATTGAAATTAAAATCCTCCTTGATAGACTGATGATCCTGGCAGTAGGTTTCTAGTAGTACAACCAAAGATGGACGGTTGTAATCCAAGAGTGACCTAAAATTACGTCTGAAGTCAGATGATTGTGCTCCACGACAATTCCAAATTATGAAGTTCATACGTGAACCGGTGGAATCAAGAAACTGGCTTCTCTGTGCATTCCTGAGTGCACCGGAGGTCTCCCCTGGACGCAGACGTAGTGTTGGAAGAAGGAGCATTGCATATTTCCCCACCTCCGGATTTGTTGTTGGACGTAGACGAAAGGATACATTGACGAGATTTGGTGGACACCTTATGTAGATTTTTCTTTCGTACTCCTCCTTCTGCACAAATACCTTGATGGCATCTAGCCATGCATGGTCGTGTTGTATACCACCGCCGCTTCTAGTTCTTCCTGAAATGCTTCGTTTTGAGGAGGGTGAGGGGGATTGTGTGGTGGTGACTGGTGGGGTGTAGGAGGTGGTGTACGTGCTTCCAGTAGGGGAGTGTGGGTTGGTGGAATTATATACGGTTGTATCCATGGTGTGGTTGTTGTTGGAGTTGGGTAGTATGACATGTGAATTAGACTGTGATGGAGATGTGTTGGATCTCAAGTTGGTGCTGGAAGTTGTGGAGAATGGTATGGTGCAATAAACGGGGCTTGCATCATAGACCAGCCAAAGATTTCCGTCCCTAATGTCATCCCCTCCCTTACGATTTGTGCAAGATCCCTGGGGTTATAAGTATGGTCACTTCCTGATTGTGTACCTCCATTGTAAACGTTAATGCATGGTTTTGAAGTCCTGCTTCGAGCCAGGAGGCTGGAGTCGTTGGTGCATTGGGTGTTTGTGTTGTGTATATGATCGTGTTTGACTCCATGAGCAAGTGAGAGAGTGGACATGAATGTGGAGTTTGATTGTGATGAAGATGATGGATGTTCTGCCTTGTATGGTTGCTGGATGGCCTTCATAGGTAATGAAGATTGTTGGGAAACATTTTGTGGTTGTATAGAAACTATAGGATGGTCAGTGGTGGGACATAGTAGGGTTTTGTGTTGGAGTGAGTGAGCCGTCGTTTTGAGAGTGAGTGCAATAAATATTTGGTGGATTTTTTGGATCACCCTCTCACTTGCTCATGGAGCCAAACACGATCATATACACAGCACAAACACCAAATGCACCAATAACTCCAGCCTCCTGGCTCGAAGCAGGACTTCAAAACCATGCATTAACATTTACAATGGAGGAACACAATCAGGAAGTGACCATACTTATCAACAACCCCAGGGATCTTGCACAAATCGTGACGGAGGGGATGACATTAGGGACTGAAATCTTTGGCCGGTATCACTGGTCTATGATGCAAGCCCCGTTTATTACCATACCATCCTCTACAACTTCCAACACCAACTTGGGATCCAACACATCTCCATCACAGTCTAATTCACATGCCATACTACCCAACTCCAACAACAACTACACCATGGATACAACCGTATATAATTCCAACAACCCACACTCCCCTGCTGGAAGCACGTACACCACCTCCTACACCCCACCAGTCACCACCACACAATCCCCCTCACCCTCCTCAAAACGAAGCATTTCAGGAAGAACTAGAAGCGGCGGTGGTATACAACAGGGAAACACGACCAGTGCATGCATGGCTAGATGTCATCAAGGTATTTGTGCAGAAGGAGGAGTACGAAAGAAAAATCCACATAAGGTGTCCACCAAATCTCGTCAATGTATCCTTTCGTCTACGTCCAACAACAAATCCAGAGGTGGGGAAATATGCAATGCTCCTTCCAACATTACGTTTGCGTTCAAGGGAGACCTCCAGTGCCAGTGCACTCAGGAATGCACGGAGAAGCCAGTTTCTTGATTCCACCAGTTCACATATGAACTTCATAATTTGGAATTGTCGTGGAGCACAATCATCTGACTTCAGACGTAATTTTAGGTCACTCTTGGATTACAATCGTCTATCTTTGGTTGTACTACTAGAAACCCACTGCCAGGATCATCAGTCTATCACGGAGGATTTTAATTTCAATGGTATGATCCAACTACCAGCTCATGGACACTCCGGAGGTATTGTAATCTTGTGGCTTACTGCAGCACTTACTGTTGAATCTGTAGCAACTACGGAACAAGAGATACATTGTCACATCCTTTTAATTTTAAATGGTTGTTCAGTGCAATATATGCTAGTAATGATCTAGGCAGTAGACAAATTTTATGACAGAATCTTAGATGCATGTATGACAATTACAAAGGGTCATGGCTTATAGGAGGAGATTTTAATGAAGTAACTCATGCACATGATAAATTTGGTGGCCTTCCGATAAATAATTCACGTTCCAATAAATTTATAGAATGCATAAATTATTGTAATCTCACTGATTTAGGGTATAAGGGTAGTCGTTACACTTGGACAAATGGTAGACACAATAATTATAATATACTTGAACGTATTGATCGTATTTTGGGAAATTACGACTGGCTGCGTCAATACCCTAATGCACTTGTCACTCATCTTCCATGTACTCACTCTGATCACTGTCCGCTATTACTAGAATTACAACACCATCCTTTACCTAGGAAAAACATTTTCTGGTTTGAAACAATTTGGACTTCACATCCTAGCTTTCCATCTTTGGTAAAAGAAGCCTGGCAGGATCATCCACATTTGTTACCAGTTATTAATCACTTTACAAATATAGTCCAAGAATGGAATCGTTCCACTTTTGAAAATCTTTTTACACGTAAGAAAAAATTATTGGCCAGATTAAGCGGGATACAATGTTCCATAAACTACCCTACTAGCAAATTTCTCCAAGATCTGGAAAGCACATTAACTAATGAATTTAACCATCTATTAAAGCTGGAGGAGGATTTTTGGAAATTAAAATCCCGTATAAATTGGTTAATTGACGGGGATGCAAATACAAAAAATTTCCATCTCACTACTCTCAATTGAAGAAGACACAATCGTATCACTGCCTTACATCAAGGTGGTAATTGGATAAATGATCCATATGCTACAAAAAATAATATTACTAGTTATTTTCAAACACTCTTCACAACTCAACAATCTGCTTCTTATCCCACAACTACAATTCAGCCTTTTAATATTCTGTCTCAGGAGGAATGCTCCTCTCTAATGAAACCTTTACAAGACCATGAAATCACTAATGCACTACACTCATTTCAACCACTGAAGGCTCCAGGACCATATGGTTTACATCCTCTTTTTTATCAAAAATATTGGGACACCATAGGCAACTCAGTCAAATATTTTTGTCACAAAGTCTTTCTCGACCATCAAGTTGACCCAACAATGAATAACACACTCATCTGCCTTATTCCTAAAAATAAGCATGCTGCATCTGTCTCCCAATATAGACCTATTAGTCTTTGCAATACTATTTACAAGCTTCTCACAAAAATCATAGTAAATAGACTAAAACCTATACTGGAACATCTCATAAATCCTACTCAGTCAAGTTTTCAGAAAAATAGAAGAGCGGCGGATAATGCTATAATTGTCCAGGAAATACTCCATCGATTCCCAAAAAAGCAGGGGCAAAACTTAAATATGCTTCTAAAGTTGGATCTGGCAAAGGCCTTTGACAAATTAGAATGATCTTTTATTCATAATACTTTAGTTACTCTAAATTTTCCACAGCCTTTTATCAAATTAATTATATCTTGTATAACAACTACAACTACTTCCATTATAATTAACGGCAATCCTACGGAATATTTTACACCTACAAGAGGTACCAGACAAGGGGACCCTTTGTTCCCTTATCTTTTCATTCTATGTCTAGAAATGTTATCAAGACAAATAAATACAGAGGTTGATTACCAGAACTGGACACCAATCGCCCTTGCTCCTAAGGGACCTCAACTATCTCATCTCTTTTTTGCAGATGACATTATACTCACAGCCAAAATAAATGCTAACACTTGTCAATCAGTTGTTAATACAATCACTCATTTCACATATTATTCTGGACAGAGCATTAACTTGGACAAATCAAAAATATTCTTCTCTTAGGAATTGTAAATCTGACACAAAAAAGGCTGTATTAAAACTCTTCCATATGACAGAAGGAAAGAGTTTTGGAAAATACTTAGGTTTCCCTATCTTTACCAAAAAACCTTCAAAAAAGGATTACCAATTCCTAATTGATAACTTCAAAACAAAGTTAGCATGTTGGAAAACCAACTTCTTAACAAAAACAGGAAGGACCACATTAATTCGTTTTACTCTAAATCACATTCCCAATCACCTCATGCAGTATATAAAAATTCCTGCTCATATACTGTCATGTCTTAACCGTTACCAACGAAATTTCCTCTGGGGTACAACTCCACAAAAAAAAAATTACACCTTATTAAATGGACCGTTGTAACCAAACCTTTAGACCAAGGGGGTCTGGGGATCCAAAATCTCATTATTAAAAACCAAGCTTCACTTGCAGGACTTGCATGGAGGTTATTCATAATCCAAATCAACTCTGGGCACAAGTCCTTCTCAATAATTATATAAGACCATCCCACTCAATCAAATCACATGCGCCTGCCACCTGGAGAAATATCATCCAGGGGTGGCCGTATTGCAATTTAGGCTATAAATGGAATATTACAATTGGCCAACATGTCAAATTTTGGTCAGATCCCTGGAGCAAAGAGAATTTAACCATTCAAAGCTCCATTCTTGGACCTCTACAACTTCATGAGGACAAAACACTTGTATCTGACTATTACTACAACCAAAGATGACATTTTGATAAACTATCTTTTGAATTACCACCTCAAGTTCAAAACGCCATCAAAGATATCTATCTACCACTTTCACCTACAACCTCTGATCAGAATTACTGGGCCCTTACAAAAAGTGGTCATTTCTCAGTTAAATCCATCTACACAGCTTTAATAAATAATACCAACTCACAATCATCTTATCAGTGGATTTGGAAAATTCATGTACCCCCTAAAATATCCTTCTTCCTATGGCTCCTAAGCCACAACAGACTTCCAACTGCAGTCTATCTATCAGGACTAGGCATAATTAATTCACCTATGTGCCCACAATGTCATACAGCTCCTGAAACAGCTACTCACATCTTCTTCCACTGTTATCCGGCACAACAGCTATGGGACACTTTTAACATTACATTTCCTCTCCAAAATTACACAGCATCACACACTGATAATTGTCATTGGATACATCATTTTCTTACATACCTTTACCACACACTCCCTACAACATTCCGTCTATAACTTATTTAGGTTTTGCATTATGGCATCTGTGGATTCTTAGAAACAAAAACACACTAGAACATAAAAAAATTCAACTTAACATTTCACTACTAAACAACATGGCAGCTGAATTTTACTTCCTAACAGCTCAAAAAGTTAAAACTAAGGCTGTCGTTTCAATATACTATCTACAAACTTAACATTGATGGGTCTTCCTCCTCTCCCAATCAAAAATACGGTATTGGTGGAGTTTTTCGAAACCAACAAGGCGACTGGATTACGGGCTTCGCAGGCAAATCACACACAGGAACGAGTGTTAAGATCGAATTACTTGCACTAGTCATGGGACTAAAAGTTGTTGTACAACATTGTCTCTATCCAGTCACCATTGAGACAGATGCACATGAAATCATAGGTATGTTAACATCCCCTCCCATGCAATACACTAACATCATTAATGATTGCAGGTTCTTCCTTCTACTGTTGGCTAGCCCTAGCCTACAGTGCATCTATAGAGAGCAGAACGGGGTTGCAGATAGTCTGGCTAAATACGGAGCCATGCATGCATAGGAGAGTTGCACACTTTTTGGGAGCCCACCACTTTTTGCTATGCCTTCTTACTACCGGGATCAGAAAGGTCCATTACATAGGAGGCTTGCTAAAACAAACATTAGCAGCTCACCCCAAATGTTCTCTATTATGGATACTTTTTGTAGTGGTTATGTATCATCTACTAGTAGTACTAGTATGACATTAGCAGTACATTAACAATCTTAATGTACTCGTTTAAGTATATCTATAAAATAGTATATCTCTTTTTCACCACAAAAAAAAACTAGCTATCACAATACACACAACATGTCAGAGAAGAATCTTTTGCAAGATATAGGGTGTGTTTGGTATGAAGGAAAACATTTGGCTTAAATGTTTTCCTTATCAAGATAAGGAAAAACATTTTACAAAACTCCTTCTCAATCTTCCCCACCCTATTCTATACCCTCACCAACCCATCACACACCCCACACCCAACCCACCTAACCCCACCCATGCCCTCTCTCCAAAAATATTTTTTTCCGTCACCACTCACCCTACTACCCCACCCAACCCAATCCCCAAAAAAAAATTTTGTAATTTCAAATTTCTGTTTTTCGTTTTTTACACCCCGTACCCCACCACCCCACCCCACCCCCCGCACAGTTTTTTTTTTTTACTTTTTTTGTAATTTTTAAATTTCTATTTTTTTTCTCTGCACCCCCACCCACCCCACCGCCCCCTCTCCCCTTTTTATTTTATATTTTTAGTTTTACTTTTTTTATCTTTCGATTTACAGGTTCAAAATTTTACAAGTTCCAAAGTTATGAGTTTAGAGGTTTATATGTTTCAAAGTTGACGAGTTTAGAAATTATAAAGTTTACGGGTTCGAAATTTTGCGATTTCGAAAGTTTTGCGGTTCAGAAGTTTATGAAATTTATGGGTTCGGAAGGTTGTTGATTCGAAAGTTTATGGCTTCATGTTTATTGTATCAAAATTATTTAAGAATACTCTTGAGAAAATATTTTCCTTAATTTGCGTACCAAACACCGAAAAATGAATAAGATTGCTACTTGTTTTCCAAAAAAACATTTACTTGGAAAACATTTTCCACAGAAAATATTTTCCGTCCTACCAAACACACCCATACAGAACAGTCAATTAAACAAAATCCTAATTAGCATAGGCATTAAGGAGAAAAAAGCCTATAGGCACCACATATTACAAACCAAAAACATAGAACTAACCTGATTCAAGACGTAATAAACTTTGAAACGGTCAGGATAGTTAGAAGCAAGGCCCTCCAACTCTTCCTGCAGGCCAAGTAAGAGAAATTCAGGTGCGGACACTCAGTAGTTTCAAGCTATATGCCTTTCCATAGAAAAAAATACTACGCTTGATCACAATATATATATATATATATATATATATAGGGTTTTGCTAACATACTACATGAAGGCAGTAAGTTAGCAAGGTACCCATTTTTTCTTTACCCAAAATATCCCTTATTGCAAACAAAAAGTGTGTTAACGTGGGGCTGTTTTGTCTTTTCGCCAAAGGCAAAATGCAGTTCTTCTTCTCTCTCTTCCTCCCCTATCCTCGTTCTCTCAGATTCAACTTTCTATTCCAATCCAAAGCTTTTTACACTGCTAAATTGTTGATTTTCTCACAAGTTTCAACCAATAAAATTTGCATAATGCTACATTCAAAGAGCAACTGCATTGAAAATCTGAAAAAACAAATCACACCCATATTGGTTAGAATTCGAATTTGAGATTTAAATCACTCATGTTCACCCTCGACAATTTGTTGTTCATGTTCTTTCCTATGAGATTATACTCTTCTTCAAATTCACGGGGAAAAACAAATGAAAGAGCCGTGAACGTTGCTTGTCCACCAAAAAGATCTTCTAACTCATCACTCCTAACTTTGATTTTCGTCTCAGAAAACACTAATGGCTGGAAGTTTTATTTTAAAAATACAATTTAAAGTAGAAACTGAAGTAAAAAAAATGGAGGGAGGGGGCAATAAGTAAAACGGGTTGAAATCTGAGAAGAATTCATACTGAAGCAAAATCAGTTGCCTTCTCTTCTCGAGAGAGAAATGCCACGTGGGGTGGGGAAGAAAGAGTTTGATGTGGAAAGACAAAAAAACCTTTTAGTGTGTACATTGTTTATTTGCAATAAGAGGTATTTTGGGTAAATAAAAAATGGATACCTTGCTAACTTACTACCTTCATGTAGTATGTTAGCAAAACCCATAATATATATATATATATATATATATATATATATATATATATATATATATATAT